>ML682006.1:32716776-32792026 GCA_007922195.1 Podocnemis expansa
TATTGTTTTGGGCTCAATAAACTTATTGGATTTTGGCTGTAAGCATTTGTCCTTTTGTCCATATATTTCTCAGTAATAACCAAGGTCTGTGACGTGTTTTGGGAGTTTCTAATTGTGCTATATAGGGATTCCCTTGAGTCAGTCAGGGGCTTTTAAAAGTAAGTTGGTTTGTTTTTGAGGTATTTGTAATGACTTTTTTACTAACCCTTTTCCTGTGCAATGTATGGACATGATGTGGTGTGTAATAACTGATATACCAAAGAGAAATGCCAGAAAATGCCATTTAAGATTGGTGGGCCATTCTCTCTTATGAACTGATCTGCAATTGCACAGGGCGAACTGTGTTGTTACATTGCTCCTTGATGTGTTGTGCAACAACAAAAAATGGAGTAGTACTCTACTACTTAGATGGCCATCTTTTCCATTTAGTTAATGGAGAGCTAATCTAAACTCAGATCAGCTGTGATCAGGACCTTCATGTCATTTCTATGGTTCTTTTGCATTAATCGGATCCCTGTATTTATTGTATATGTCAAAGTTTTCTTCAAAGCATGGCCAGAATGAAACATGTTAACTCTTTCCCTATGTTTCCTAATACCCAGCTGGACTCATCCTCCGCAGATGCTGACCTCATGCTGATATTGTGTTAGGACACACAGCAATTACATTTGCTTAGTCCCAATAGGTTTTTATGCATGGAGGAGGCATGGTGGTTTCTGTTGGTTCACTATGTGGATTTGCTTTCTCCAAACCATTGTCATTGTGGGTCATTTTGTGTTTTTTGTCTGATCTTGTCAAATTTCATTTCAGACATGGGTAGTACTTGACTCATATTTACTTCCAACTCCTCTTCCTGTAGTTCATTGCTTTCATTATTTATAGGTGTTCTTGAAAGCATATCCACTAAGCTTCTTACTGGGCCTGTATTTCACTTTTAATGAGCACTTTTGCAATTTCATTACATTTTTCTGAAGTTCAGGTAGCTCGTTGCACAATAGTTTCTGGACGATGGCTTCCAGTGCATTTCAATCTCTTTCTACCTTGATTGAATTCTGCCTGTAAACATATTCATGATAACAAGTGTGACTGAAAACAATTGCCAGTATTTCTTTTTCAGTCTGAGCATAGTTTTTGTTGTGTTTTAGTCAATGGTCTGGAAACATATGCCACGAGCATGGTATCATCTTGCAGGTCAGCTGCTACTCTGAGTTTAAATTGACTGAGATCTCAGGCTAGTCTCAAAATCTATTAGTACTAGAGCTTCTTTCACAACTGCTTTTAACTCCTCAAATCTTTTCTCTTGCCATTCACGCCAGACCCATTCTGCACTGTCCTCCAGAAGCATCTTGCCTGGGACATGTAATTGTGACAAACTAGAGCTTCATTTACTTAGACATGTAACATCTTTTCAGCAGGGGCTGTCATTTTATTTTGTGCTTTGTACAATTCCTAGCACAATGGGGACCTAGACCATGACTGGGATGCTTACTCTTGCAGCACAAATATCATCATTGTCATCAACACCACCACCACCAATAACTTAATATTCCCTGTTTGTTTGGGATGTGCCACTTTTCTTGGATCTGAGTATGTGTCCTACATGGCTAATATCATTCATCCTGATGTGACTTGACTTAAAATTCTTTTCTTTGGCTTGCTGAAGAACTTGGAGATTTTCATGTTATGTCATTGATCATTCCAAAGTAACAGATCACCAGCAATTACTTCCACCCCATCTAGATCTCCAGTGATCTGAGGCATAATGCTTTGGTGATGAGGCAATCCCAAAGGGAAGTTGAATGTACAAACATGTTCATTTTCTCTGTCAATTCACACCTGTCAGAAACCCTGTGCTGTGTCTAAAAGTGATAATACTTTTGAATTCTGAAGCCTAGAAGTGAGCTCAACTGTTCCTATAGATTTGCATTGGATGTTCTCATTCAAATCTTTTGACTCATAGAAATCCTTATCTTGTTTGGTTTAATTAAGGTGACTATTCTATTGATCCAGTCAGTGCACTCAATAACATCTAATTTTATCATCTATCCAGCTCTTATTTTGTCTTTCAGTGCTAATGGTACTTCATGAGGTGCATATATGTTTGTTGACCTAAGCAATGTGATGTGTAAGATATTTAACTCATCCCAGTCCATTAAGTGCATCAGTAGATTCCTTACAATGTTCTTTTATCATATTCTGTAGAAAAGTTACATATAAATTTGACCTTACATATGTACCAACTATTCTTCAACCCAGCTTAGTGGTCGGTGGTCTCATATGGATAATCTATTTCTTGCAACAAAAATGTGGCCTTCTGCAGTGATTGTAGTGGTCTTGAATGAATTAGTCTAGGTCTCTAGGAGGATGCATTTGCCTTCCTGCTCTAACAGGAATGCATAGTAAACCTTCATTGCCTCAGGTGCACCAAACACAGCAGTATGGAACTTTTCACTATCTTCAATCTACTGTAGAAACACTGATCTCCAGGAAAATTTGGAAGTGCTGTTTTTTATGCCTGGTCTGAGTATGAGTTTATGGATTACTACTGATGAGAAGAGATGACATCCTTGAAGTCTACTGATAGATGTGTTTCTCCAATTTTCAGGTTGGTGACCTCTTGTTCAAAATCAGAAATTTTTGTACCTACTCCCTGTATTTATTATAAAGCCAAGAGTAAAACATGAGTCAAAGGTAGCACTGATCAGTCTGTGTAATGTATTGGGCTATGGCTTTTGAGAGATTGACAGATAATACTTGACCTGTAAGGCTAAGGGAATGCAGGGAACTGAGGACCCAATTTTTTTTTGCTTTAGATTACAAAACAATATCACTGCCTCCCAACCCCATTGATTGCCTTTTATAAACCCCACCCCCAGCTCACAACCTAGCGATTGAGAAACACAATGCTGAATTATGGACTAGTTCTTCAGACAACATATCAAGAGGACCTAATACCCAGGAACGTTGGCAGGAATGTGAACTTTATTAATTGGCTCCAGTGACTTGACATGGCTCAGAACTACAAACATGGAATATGCCTGTCACACAGCAGGGATGAGGACCTACTCTCTCTGAGGGGGTCACTGCTATAAATTACCCTGGGCCTAATTTAGTCCCTTATTCATGACAGCTGAATGTGAAGGGAACCTTTCCTATGTTGACAACCCTCCTTCTTCACAGCTGCTTCTGTAATAGTGTTCCTCCCTTGTGCAGGTCCTTTGAAGAGCATTCTGTTGGGCCAGAGGTCCATGGATGGTTGATGGGAAATGTGGAGCAGAAGGGGAAGTGTTAACGGTGATAGTGGTGGGGATTTGTTCTTGCTCAGTTTGAAGAACTGGCGAGGTGTCAAGGCTCCTACGAATTGGCCTGATATTGTAGCTACTTGGGCCTCATTGTGAGTAATCTAGACTCCATGGCTGATACTCTCCAGGAACAGTCTGACCCAAACCTGCTTTCTTTGTGAAGCCTGTGGGCAGGATTCAGGGACCAGACAGGAGAGGGTCAAGGTTCAAGGGAGTCCAAGGTCAGGTAATCAGAGCCAGAGGGAGGGAGGAGGCTGCCCCTGCCCAGAAAGTGTGGGTCGGGAACTCAGTGTGGTGTCCTGTGTATGTTAGAAACTGGGATGTGGAATTAAAAACTTTGTCTATACAGAGATAGAAAGAAATCTGGAAGAATCTACCTCCTTTTGGGTTCACCACAACATATATTTTCTCCACAGGAGAGATTAGACAAGTCCCTTTTTATTTTTCTCCAGGGGCTTGTGTAAGAAAATCCTCTCCTAGATCTCTTGCTCCCTAAATCCATGACATTTGTCAGATACCAAGCCTTTCAAAGAGAAAAAAAGTGGCTAGGATAAGGGTTAAGTATGTCAGTAGAAGGTCTGATCAACTGGCCACATCTACCTCCAAAACAAGTCTTCACCGAATAACAAAATGGGTAAATCGCTAAAAGGAAAGAAATTGATGTCCAACTCTATATCACAAGCATTTAAAATAGCTTGGTAATTTTTGATATTTGGGAGTGACCAGTTCATTGCTTTGCTAAGTATCTTTCTAAACCACCTCTTGTCAGAAGAGGCGAATAAATGAAAAGAGAGAGAGAGGAGAGAGAGAGAAAGGCCTTTGCATATCTTCAGCCTTTGTGCGGTGCATTCAGACTGATTTGTACCCTTTGTAGTCTTAATTATTTGTGAGAGTGGGATAACAGGAGTACCGAGCTCACCCATTATTTCCTGCATAAAAAAAGGCACACAGAAGCCGCTGATCATTTTTGAATTAGCAAACATGATACTAAAAAAAAAAAAAGAAAAAAAAAAAAGAAAAAAAGGAGGGGGGTAAGAGAGAAAAAGAGAGAGAGAGAGAGAGTATAAAAAAATTCATTAATACCATCAGGGATTAGGAGGCTGATTAAAGTGTAGCTGTTAGCGTATGCAAATGAGCGATAGGCATTTATCGGAGCCTGTGCAAGCCGTCTCAGAGCTGTAAAGCCCACGTATGTTTTTCAGCTGATTAAAACAGTTTTAAGTTCTGGAAGATTTTTTTTTTTGGAGGGAATAGAAAAAAAGCCACCATCATCTATCCTTTTCCTTTTGGCTAAATTCCTCCAAGTGCTCTCCAACCGTTTCCACTTGAATGCACTCGCTTGCTCTCCTCCCTCATGACAGAGTTCAGAAAAGCAATGAGTGCAAACCACGCCTGGGGTTTTTGTTGGTTTTTTCTTTTTCTTTTTCTTTTTTTTTTTAGAGACTCCCTGTGAACTTCTAGGATGAGACAATCTGGTGGCCTAATGGATACTCAATTTGAAATAAAATCTGACACATTTACATAGCCCTATGCTAGTTGAGTTGGAATACTGTAGCATACTCAATCCTGGGAGGAGAAGAATGGCCACATGATTATTAGACAACAATCCCTTATTGTGATTTTTCTTCATGGGCATGATGGGCCATGAGAGAGCTAATGGAAGCTTTGCAATTAACGTCAAGAGGGCCTGGAAAGGGTAGCACAAAAGAAATGCTGGGGAGGTAAGAGCTCTTTTGGATTTCACCATAAATGGCTGGTAGAATTGGATGATTGCTGGGGGCCCTGAAACTTCTGGCTTGGTTGTTTTCAGCCTACAAAATAAAATTAAAGCTTGAAGCTCAGTAATATATTTAAATTAAATAAACTATTTAAATTAGTTTGAGACCATCAAGTTCCTTGTTGCTCTTCTGTGCTCTAGAATCAATATTGTCAATCTGGCATCAGCGATATAACAAAATTCACCTGACCTACTCGCAGAGCACAGACCCAATTACAGAGATGATGTATGGAAAATGTATGATTATTTGAAATGATATAAAGGTTTTACTGACAGGAGTTTGGGATGGTCACAACATTCACGCATGGCAAATTTTAGCCGGCCTGCATTTGCTATATACCATGCACACAATAGAACTATGCTAAAAATGCCTGAAGAAGTTTTAGGTGAAATGTTATTGCTATTATTTGCCAGACCAGATGCCCTGAAAAAGGTTCATTACTGAGGTCAGGAGCTTAAAAAATGACAAGTGGATGTTGGTACTTTAATTTCCGGATTTGCCACTTGAGACACCTTAAACTTAAAGGGATCTTCCAGAAAATGCTGAGTGCCTATCGCTTGGAAATCATATTCTCTACAGGTATCTTAAATTGGGGATCCAAAAACTGAGGCATTCATAGTTGTTAGTCACTTTTCAAGATGTGGCTCATGATGAGTCTATCTGCTCAGGACTCACAGGCTATGTCTATACTGGGTGGCTCAGTTAAGTTGACGTCACAAGGTCGACTTTAAGATGCATTGGGCGCTCAGCCCCTTGCCACTAGCAGCTGGGGCTGAATTGGCACCTCAAGCCTGATCATGAACTGGGGGAGGAAAGGGCAGGGGATGGGGCCAAGGGCTTCCTGCCCTGTAAAGTCAAGTTAAAAGCTTAAGTCACCTAGCTAGCACTCAAGACAATTTAATAAGTTCTAAATATAGCCCTGGAATTGCGTAAATCAACTTAAGCTAGGTTAAGTCGACTTAAGCCTCCAGTACAGACATACCCACAGAGAGTGGAAAATTATAACTAAAATATTTTTCAAACTTCTAAAATGAGTTGAAATAGCTCTCTATGATTAAAATATCATGAATGTAATGTCTCATATAATAAAATCTTCCATGGCTAGAATCATGTGGTATGTTTCCCATGGGAAAAACTGGGAATCTCCCCTTTCCAATGCTAGACATTTGCCATTTCCATCCATCATAAGCCAGCAGATCTTAACCCTATCTCTGCTTCAGCAGCATTGCTAATTCTGCACGTGTGTAACTTTTTGGAATGAAACATCACGTGTGGGGGGACAGAAGGAAATATTTCTCTGATCTTAAAATCTGGTGACTCTTTAAAGCTAGTCAGAGAACTGAAATCTTAGAAGCAATTCTAGTGGGGCAGAGGAGCTGACGGAGGATAGAATGCAAGTGAGGTGGTCCAAGATACAAGACTGATGCAATTTCTCATGTGGATCTGTAATTTATCACATGTGTGGTATAAATCTCTATATCTCCTGTGTTATAGCACCACTCAGCAGAGCAGTTATAGCTAACAGTCTGCCAACATTTCCATTCTAAACTGATATCAGTATTTAAAGTGTTTATCACTCTGCTATAAAAATTTGCTCTGTGCTGAAACTTGGCAAACAAGGTCCTTGCCCAGCAGCAATTTTGTTGTTGTTGCATATTTGGAAATAAATCAGCTGGGCCATTTATATTTGCAAAGATTACATCTTTTCAGTCCCAGCCTCTCATTTCTCAAGGCTGACAAAGGCTGCCAGTGCTGCAGGAAGAATATTTCCAACTTAGAAGAAGGGCTTTGCTTCACTCCTTGAACAGTGACCCTTTTGGATAATTAGGAAATTACTTTGACAGACCCTCAATGGAGTCACCTCCTGTTCTCCTTGTCCCAGAGGATGGCTGTAGGATTGCAGAGCCTCAGCTGAAGGGATCATTTAAGAGACGGTACTTGGGTGGGGAGGGAAAGCAGGGCCAATTTAAGGTGAGGGCTGTAGGGGCTACAGCCCTGGGCTCCAGCCTAAAGGGGGGCCTCACAGGCCCCAAAAGTCCAGCCCTGGCTGGCCCCAGCAGCAAGTTGTCATTGCCCACCTTCAGGCTTCCTGCCCAGTCCCCGAGCTAACCGGTCAGCTACAGAACAGCCAGCTTCGGGGCCCCTGGATTGCAGTCCCTCCACCCCCCAACAGAGTCAGTGTCCCGGAGCTCCCCACAACAGCACTGGGCTGTGGGCCTCCTAGAGCCTCCCAACGGCTGCACCATTTGTGAGCCCCCCCTAGAGCTCCCAGCCACAGCAGAATCAGTCCCCAGAGCCCCCCCCCAGTGCTGGATCATGGGCCGTCCCCTGCAGTGCTGGCTGTGGCCTTGCAACCCCTGATCCCACCCCGTAACACTGTTGTGGCCAGGCACTCAGCCCCCAGCTGGGGTACCACTGCAGTGGGGGGGGGGGGCACAAGAGTGGCAGCCCTCAGCCCCCCTGGGCCTTGATCTGGTCCTGGTGGGGGTGGTTGGAGGGGATGACTTAGAAGGTGTGACTCATCCATTCAAGAGTGGAAAATGCACAAGTAACACAAAAGACATAACTGTAGTTGACCTACTAAGTAATAGTCTTGATGATATATTTAAACATAGCATTTTGGTGGAAGGAATTTGATCACAAATTCACCTAGTTAAAAGGTCCTAACATCAAAAATGGAGAAAATAAAATCTTTCGATTCAGAATAGAATCTACTGAAACAAACCATACTTGGAAGCAGGAAGACTGTATACACAGTCCAATGGCAAAGTTCAAGAGATATTCAAACCAAACTAACATCGTTCAGAAATTCAGTCCAACATTTACTCTTTGCAGAAAATAGTGGTGAGGGACCAGCAGACATTCATAGATTTGTTGAGCCAGAACCTTAGCTGGCATAATCTAGACTAGCCCCATTATCTTCAAAGCTATGCCAATTTATATCAGTTGAAGATCTGCCCCAAAGATTTCAGGAGATCACAACAGTCACCTAGTTTGATCTACTTCCCTGGGAAACTGTTACAGTATTCATTACTCTCACTGCTAGGAAGTTGCCTTTTATTTTCAATTTAAATTTCTTCAGCTGTAACTTCTAGTCATGGGATGTTGACATCCTTCTGCTGGATACATAAAAGATCACCTAATGGCTTTTATTTACTTATAGACCGTGATCCATTCACCTCTTAACTTTCTCTTTTGATAACCTAAATAACTTGCGCTTTGTCTTTGATTTACTTATAGCCCATGATCAAGTTACCTCTTAACTTTTTCTTTTGATAACCTAAGTAACTTGCACTTCTTAACCCCCTCATTGCAATGGAATTATATATGGACAAGAGAGGTGTCAATTGAAAAAGAGCTGGAACAAAGCCATATACATGAAGGGAGGGAGCTGCTAAGGAAATATGTAGTCCCTTATTAAGTTGGCTGCTATAGTGAAAGAGTGGTAGGAAGAGCTGGGACAAATGTTTTAATGAAAACATTTCTTATTAAAAATGCAGATTTGGGTTAATTGAAACAGTGTGCAAGTTTTTATGTGTTTCAGTTTTTTAAACCTTAAATTCTCTAAATGTCAAAACGTTTCACAGAGACACTTTTGTATGAACAGTTCTGACTTTTCAATTCAAAGTGATTTTTTTGTTTTGAAATTCGCTTTAATTTAATTTTTTTTAAAAAGGAAAAAGTGCTCAAAATCAGAATGAAACATTTTGTGTGATCCCAAACGACTTTTTCCTGGCTTTTTTATTCAGTTTAAATTTCAAAATGATTCAGTTTTGGGATAATCCAAAATGAATATCTTCCCTGCTTTTTGGAATTACCAGTGAACCAAAAAAAAAAAAAATCCATTATTCTCATTGATCTATTGGCAAGGTACAAATGTTGTACCTCTATTTAAAAAAAGAAGTGGGGTTATCCTGGGAATAGTTTTCCAGTAAACTTTACTTTACTTCTAGTCAGTTGACTGAAACTTTAAAGAAAGACAGAGATACATAAAACACCTATTGAAACACATGACAGGGACCAATCAGTACGGCTTCGGTAAAGTAAAATGATATCATTCCAATTTGTAAATATATTTAAAAAATGAATAAAGAAGAATAGGTTGATATAATTTACCCATATATGGTCACTCACAAGAGGTGTCACAAGAAATTAAGTAGTCATAGAATGAGATGTAAAAGACTATCATGGATTAAAAACTGGCTCAGACTAGGAACAAATGGTTGATTTTCAACATGTCAGATATTTAATAGTAGCATGCCTCAAGAATCTAGTGTAAGACTGTTATTCTTTAGTATATTAATTTGCAAATGACATATCATTATTTAGGATAGTCAAAGCTAGAGAACACTGAACTTCAAAGGGACCTGAAAACAGTAGGCAACTGGGCACTGTGATGAGTGGATGAAATTCATTATTAACGAATACAAGATAATACTGAGGGATCATTCACATTTTGTTCTGTTCAGCATTAATTGTGAGAACCTAGGGAAGACATCTTAAAATCACTGTCTAAAGTAGCTGAGGGCAAAAAAGCAAAGGAAGAAGTTATGATCACTAAATGATGGCATATAATCATTGAAAAAGCTGTATTGCCATTATATCAATCAATGACCCACATTCTACTGGAATATGATGTTCAGTTTTGTTTATACAACCTTCAAAGAAATACAGCAGAAATAAAAGAGGTCCAACAACAGGCCATGGGAATGAGAAGACATCTGGAAAGACTTTCAAGTATAGAGAGACTGAAAATATTATGTCTGTTTTGTTTAGAGACACAGAGAGTAAAAAATGAGATGACAGGGATCTATGACTGAGCCATGGCTGGAATCTCCTTCCCCCACCAGTTGGCCAAAAGAGTGTGGTATATCAGCAGATGCCTTCCCTGCTCTCCTAACCTGCCAGGTGATGGGGCCAGGGACACTTAAACCTGCTACAAACAATAGCAGCGATATCAAAATATGCCTGGGTCAATGGTATCAAAGGCACAGGGTGGAGTTAAGAGTAAGTATGGACAAGGGAATGTGAGCAGGTGAGAAACTGCTAGTAGTAGAGCCATAGCTTTTTAAATGACCTTTCCCAAAAATGTGAGAGTAGAAATAGGTCCAGAGTTGGCAGAGTTGTTAGTGTTAAGAGAGAGTCTCTTAGGCAGAAGCTTCTTTCAGGACAGTGGCTAGGAAAAGCTAACAGTCTCATCTAGTAATATCCCAGTACTTCCCTGTTGGCCTTCACCAGCCATGGAGAACAGTTTGGGGCCTCAGGCACCTACTGCATTTCAAGAATGTCAGCAGCTAAAGAACTCTCCACATTATTCAATTCATGACATCTCTCTGTCCCCACAATAGAAGATGGGTCAAGCTGAACTTGACTGCTATTAATGGAAGAGCTGTTCGAAGCCAGTACTCTGAATCTTTCAACTTGATTGCATAGGTCCAAAACAGCCTCAGGACTCTGCCGAGACTTGCTATCAGACTTTGGTGATATGGAGTTTCTCATTTCTGCTGTGCTGAACCCAAATGGTTGCCAATCTCCTCTGCCCCAGCAGGGAGATATGCTGTAGAAAGTTCTATTTTTACAGAGCTTTGGAAATCCACAGAAGTTGGTTTTAGCCTTGCTGATAAAGAATACGATGGTGATGAAACAAAAATCTAAGATGTACTGTGGCAAGTCGTTCCACTGAATACCAGAAATGGGGAACACAATTCAAATTACAATAAAGGACATCAGACCTGTGTACCCTTATTTACATACTTAACTATGTACTTATCTTGTGATGGCTTCATAAGTTGGAAAACAGCATTAACTACTTAGCACAAAGTGAATGTAAGACTGGTGCATCATAGTCACAGATTTCAAAGGGAGACAGGATCATTATATATAGTTCAATATTGTGCCCATCTATAAAAAGTTAAATAAGGGCAACCAGGTGATTATGAACCAGTCATTTTAATCTCTATACCAGGAAGAATAATGGAACAAATAATTAAGGAATCCATTAGCAAGCATCTAGAAGAGAATAAGGTGTTAAGTGATAGTCAGCATGGATTTGTCAAGAATAAATCATGCCAAACCAACTTGATAGCTTTCCAGGATGGGGTAACACACCTTGGGGACCACCAAATTATACTTTAACCCCGGAAACTATCTAACTCTCAGGGTGATTAACCACTGGAATAAGTTCCAGAGGCAGGTTGTAGAACTTCCATCATCAGAAGTTGTTAAGAGTAGATTAGACAAACACCTGTCAGGGATGGTTTAATAGGGTACTTGGTCCTGCCATGAATGCAGGGGACTGGACTTGATGACGTTTCATAGTTCCTTCCAGTTTCTATGATTCTATGGTTATGATAATCTAGTCTAACCCCCGTGTATAAAATGGGCCAGAGAACTGCCCCCAAATAATCCCTAAAGTAGATCTTACAGAAAAGCATTCAATCTTGATTTAAAAATGGCCAGTGATGGAGAATCCATGGCAACCCTTGGTAAACTCTTCCAATGGTTGATTACTATCACTGTTTAAAATGTACACCTTTTGAGTCATTTCATGCTTATTTTTCTCTGGTTTGATATTTTTTGTCCTTTTGCCAGTTCTTCATGCAGCCTATATCCATCTGGCAAATTGCTGAATGTATTTATGTTTTGCAAAATGATTCTGCTCTTGTCTAAGGGAAATAGCTTTGAATGCCCCCGGCACATGCATTAAGTTGTGATCCCCACATGTTGATTACAGTATAGCTGCTGTTTGGAAAAGGTGATAAACCTATTTTTCTTGATGGGGGGGAGAGGGGTTGGATATTCTGTGTTAGTTTGGCTCTGCTTCCACTGAAGTCAAAAAGGGTTTTGCTATTGATCTCAGTGGGAGAAGATAGCATAGAAAAGACACCAGGTATTGACAGAAGTCATGAAATGCATTCCAAATCCTTTGCCAGGTTATATGTTTGGTCTCCCAAAAAGCAGGATTGCCAACAATATCACACCAGATTAGGCTTTTGCCATTTGTGGTGAGGACAGAGTTAATCAGGATTAGCAGATTATGTATATTACTATGGCACTAAAAGCGGAGAAGATGTATGCTAAAGAATATTTAGCAAAAAGAGTACACTTGTTAAAAAAAAGAAAACCAAGTATGTATAATTACTGCAGCCTATCATGCTTTCATTTTGCTCTCAGCTTGCTTTCTTGATGGCTCCTGGCATAGCTCTCTGGCAGGGGGAGAATGGGTTAGTGAGAAAGTCATCAGTGCATCCTTTTTCCTCCTGGATGTGCCAAGGAACTAGATACAGAAGCTTCATTCTTGGTTTAACGTACAAATGCAACCTCCATGAGGATGCGCTTCACTGAGGTCTTGCTATCAACAATACCAGGGCGAGAGAGTCTTGAGATGTACTCGGCAGGGCACAGAGAACATATGGCTGTTCTGGAGTAGTGTGAGCACTATGACTTGTCAAAGGCATATCATGATTATTCATATTACAGTAGTGACTGAGCGTAGGATCTCAGGCTATGTTCACATGTAAACTGTTATTTCGAAATAAGTTATTTTGAAATGAGCTATTTCAAAATAAAGTCCTTATTTCGAAATAAGTTCATTTGAACTAAGAAAATGTTAATTCAAATTAAGGGAAAGCCTGCTTTCAAAACGGCTGTTATTTCAAAATGGTTATTTTGAAATAAGGATGTTTGGACATGTTGTTTCAAAACAATGGTGTTGTTTCAAAACAACATGTCCGAACGCCGTTGTTTTGAAACAACCATTTCAAAACAACGGCTATTTTAATTTCCTGCTAGGTTTTACTGTTTTGGAATAACGGCCTTTATTTTGAAACAACGGGACCCATTGTTTTGAAATAACAGTACGTCGTGTGGACATAAGAATTTTTATTTCAAAACAACGGGTGTTGTTTCAAAATAAAACTGTTGTCTGAACACAGCCTCAGTGTGCTAGCCACAGTGCAAACACATAGCAAGAGAGAATTCTTGCCCCAAAGAGCCTACAGTTGAAGTAGACAGGGAAAGAGACTTGTCCAAGGTCACACAGCAGCTCAGTAGGAAAATGAGGAGTAGGACCTATGTCTTTGGAACCCGTTATGGGACCACATCAAAGAAAAGAGAGGAGACTAAATAGACTAGGGCAAAGATTAAAAAGAATGGGGCTATTCTGCTTGGGAAAAAGATGACTAAGGAGGGAGATGATAGAGGTCTATAAAATCTTGACTGGCGTAGAGCAAGTGAATAAGGAAGTGGCATTTACCCCTTCATATCAGACAAGAACAAGGGGTCACCAAATGAAATTAACAGGCAACAGGTTTAAATCAAACCTAATCACACAAGACATAGTCAACACATGGAACTCGTCGCCAGAGGACGTTGAGAGGGGCAAAACTATAACAAGATTAAAAAAAGAATGATATAAATTCATGAGGGATAGGTATATAAATGACTATTAGCCAGGATGCACAGGAAGGCAACCCACAGCTCTCCCTGAACTTCTGACTGCCACATACTGGAAATGGATGACAGAGGATGGATCTCATGAGGAGTGCCCTGTTTTGTTCATTCCCTTTGAATCATCTGAGTATTGGCCATGCTCAGAAGACAGGATGCTATGCTGGATGGACCATTGGTCTGACCCAAGCTGGCCATTGTCATGTTCTTATAATCTTACAACAAGATAGTTGTACAATGCTCTGCCATCCGGTGCAATGCTTTTTGGAAAATTTTTGCAATCTGTTGTAGGGTAGAAATGAGTCACACAGGGAAGTCTGGGAGCCAGAGATCAAGTTCCCAGCCTGCAAATTTCTGTCACATAATACCATCCATATCAAGTAATTTTTGTGCCTTTTCAAAACCCCATAAATCCCTGAAACTCTTTTTGGAGTCTGCCACCTCTGACAGAAGAAGAGAACACACATTCTTAAGAATGTTGCAAATACAGGATGCACAATCCTTCAGTATTTTGCAGACCCACAGGAGGAACCATGGTAGCAGGGTATATGATGGTTTCTTCAAAGGCAGTTTGCTGAGGGCCATAGTGAGAATCATTTCAAGGCTGTAGGTGATGCACTGCTCCTGGGCCTGAGAAAAGAACATTGATGGGGGATTGGATCATAATGCAGGTTTGGGACAATGAGCAATGGCTGCAGAACTTTTGGATGCAAAAGACAACTTTTCTGGACTTGCATCTGCAAAGACACTAGAATGAGAGCTGACAATGGAGAAGCAAGTGGTAGCTGCATGCTAGAAGCTAGCAATGCTGGATTGCTACCTAGCAGAGGAAAGTCATTTGGAAGTTGGAAAATCCACAGTGGAGACTGTTATCATGCAAACGTGTAGGGCCATTAGCCATTTCCTGCTATGCAGAACTGTGACTCTAGACAAGATGAAGGACATAATGGATGGATAAGACACAAGAAGTAATTCTTCCACTCTACTTAGCCCTGATTAGGCCTCAACTGGAGTATTATGTCCAGTTCTGGGTGCCTAATTTCAGGAAAGATGTGGACAAATTGGAGAAAGTCCGGAGAAGAGCAACACAAATGATTAGAGGTCTGGAACACTTGACTTTTGAGGGAAGATTGAAAGAGCTGGCTTTGTTTAGTCTAGAAAAGAGGGGACTTAGCGGTGACATGCTAACAGTTTTCAAGTACCGAAGAGGTTATCACAAGAGCTATGTCTACACTAGCCAATTAGTTCATGTCTACATTAGGATTTGCCTAGAAATTTCTTAGTCCAAACTAATAAGTTTGAGTGGTTAGTCTGAACTAATAAGTTTGAGTGGTTAGTCTGGATTAAGCACTTAGTTCGAACTTTAAGTTCAAACTAGCGTGATGTAGACACGGACTAATGGCTTAGTTTGAACTAAAAAGCCATGGTTAGTCTGAACTATCCCGCAGTTAGTTCGAACTAACTGGGAACTGCTTAGTTTGGACTAAGGACCTCCGAACTAAGCTTCGTGATGTAGACATAGCAAAGGAGGAGGGAGGAAAATTGTTCTCCTTAACTGCTGATGATAGGACAAGAAGCAGTGGGCTTAAATTACAGTAAGGGAGGTTTAGGTTGGACATGGGAAAAAATGCCTAACTGTTAGGGTCATTAACCACTGGAATAAGTTGCTTAGGTAGGTTATGGAATCTCCATCACTGGAAGTTTTTAAGAGCAGGTTACACAAACACTTGTCAGGGATTGTTTAAGATGGTGCTTGGTCCTGCCATGAGCACAGAGGATTGGACTCGAGGACTTCTCATGGTCCCTTTCAGTTTCTATGATTCTGTGATTTGCAGCAGTGTGGCTCCCAAACTGCACTGGGGTGATAGATGACATGCCTATCCCTATTCTGGCACCAACCAACCTTTCCCCAGAGACCGTTCTGTCATAGCAGGATGCTTACATTGTCTCAAGACAAATCTGAGTGCAGACTCATGCACCTATCAATCAATGCAAGATGACTCATATTGGCCTATCTTTGTTGCACAGATCAGGACACAGGGGACATTTGCTTCTGCAGTGCTGGAGGCACTCCCCCATTTCAGTTAGACTCATAGGTCCAGTGGAGCTCTGAGGCTTTGAAGAAGGGGCTGTACAGTCATTGTGACACCAGCGGACCTCACAGCAGGGATAGTGCTCTGTGTCTTTTTCTGGCATTTGGGGCTCAGTGACCAGTGAGGCCACCTCTAATTGCAGTGTGTGTGTGTCTCTTTGTAGTGTTGGCTCTTCTGACTGGTTCTCTTCATGTTGGTTTCACCATGGAAAGACTACAGAACTTCAGCTAAGCCTCTGCTCTGATGAACTGCATCGATGCAGGCACTTCGCCATGGCATTGCCATTGTGTTATAAGTAGGGTGCTTGGATTCCATCTCAATGGGGGTGCATGGTGCAGACAGTGCCTACCTAGCAAACTTTCCTACACAAATTCTTTCTTCTTTATTCCTGAGGCTCACCAGGAAAGAACGGTAGAAGATTTTGGGGCTGCTCTCTCCTCCTGTGTAGACACTCTATGGGAGAAGCACTCAGTGTGGTGGGGCTATAAATCATCTGATTTTGGCAAATGTTATATCACTTTCTCTCACCCACAGATGTGTTCTATTTTGTTGGAGAGAGATATTTTGCAAGGAGGTTGAGTTCTTGGGCTTTAAGGCAGATGTGTCATAAATAAAGCTGAATACTGTCTGACCCACAGCACATTTCAAAGCCTAATTTGCAATCTGCAGACAAATTGGTGTGCAGTGAAGGAGAGCCCTGGTTCCCCATGGAACAGTTCCACACCCTGATGTGCTTTATGTTTGGGTTTACGCTAGAGAATTTCATAACTAGTTCCCACTGTGGTAAAGCCAGGCAGTGAATTCAGATCTCTGGAGTTCCAGTTCCATGCCTTCATCGAAAGAGAACCCTTTCAATATGCGATGCCTCTTTTGTTTCATCTATGCTGCAAATAAATTAGCTCTAGTTTTGCAACATAGCTTTTTTCAAACTAAATTTCAAACCCTCTTTTCTTGCCACAGTTAGAATTGTTCTTCGTCTAACATGATGTTCCTCTCTCTCTATATATCTATATTTTGTTTTCCCCTCTCAGACCAAGACACCCTCAGTGAAGTGGCAGCACAATGTATTTCTTCTAACGTCCCTGCTACCTTCTCATGGAACACTTCTGGTGCTCTAAAGATACCAAAAGGATTTAATTATGATTAAGTTCAGGGATTTCTATAATTTCCAACTGTAAATAAACAGCCTGTTTTCGATAATGGAGGTAATGGTTTGCATTTCAAATCTATTGATACAGTTACTTCTAACCTTTAATTTTTGCTTGTAGTATTTTCTGTGTTTAAATCAATTTTTTCTGCCACTGAATGTAGTCTTTTTTCTTTTTTAAATGGAGCTATAAAGAATATGTTTCATCATATAGTGATGACATTTTGTTCTTATCCTTGGATATGTTTTGAGGGCTTATTCTAGTGTTAGGGTCATTTCTTTTTTTGGATGTGAAACTGGAAGGGCAGGTTTTTAGATCTCGCATTATAAAGATGATATTGATATAATAAATTACACATTAAAATAAACAAGATACCAAAAAGTAACCATACAACACAGTTCACTGTACACCAAATAGCATGGTGCATACAGACTAAACAGTTGCCAGACTGGATCAGTCTCACTGTTCATCCGGTGCAATATCCTGTCTTCAGCAGTTGCCAGCACCAAAGGAAGGAGGAGGGAACTCCCTTGCCTCAGCCAGCAAATATGGGGTAATCTGACCCCTTTGAAAGTCTCATGGTCATCTACTCCCATCTCCTGCAGTCAAGGCAGGGCCAAGTAACAAGTAGACCAGGTTTTGTCTAATCTGGTGTTAATACTCTGTAGTTAAAAAACAATGATGGAGATTCTAATGAGGAACTCCCTTCACCTAAAGGCAAACACTAAATGAGGTATGTCTACACTGGAGGCTCTGTTAAATCAACGTAAAATCAACCTTGTTAAGTCAACTTAGAGAGTCCACATTGAAAACTCCCGTCAACTGCCTGCATCCACATTGGCGTGTGCTAGGTCGACCTTTCTTGGTGGGCAGGAACTTTGGGAGGGGGCCTAGAGACAAAATAGGTCAACTTAGGGGTCTTCCCCATCTATATGGGCCTAAGTCAACTTTATAAGGTTGACTCAAGTGTTAAGTTGACCTTAAGAGGTGGTGTCATTAAGTTGACGTAAGGAAGTGCCACAGCCCTAGTCTATACTTGCTGTGTTTTTTGGCAGCAGTCAACGGGAGACATGCAAGGTACATCAAATACCTTGCGTATCTCCCAGTGACTCTCAAATTTGCTCCTACACATTAGGATAAGCCAACTGCAGGTACCTTGTGGTTGGCTTACAGCAACTCCAGTTCTGGAGCTGGAGTTGCTATGATGACTTCCGGAGCAATTCAGCAGGTTTATACTCACTGCTGAATCGCAGCCAAAAGATCATGCTGACGGTGGCAATTTTGCCACTATCAGTATAGGCATACCGTGAGTTAACTTAATAAAAGCCCAGTGTGGCCATGGGGGTCTGTTGGTCGACTTAACCTTCCTTAAGTTGAGCTAAGGCTCCAGTGTGGACATATCCTTGGTTAGTGAAAGGGGTCTCCTTTTCAGCTTTGATATACTTCTTTGGATGTCAGGGTCTCATTCTGACTGGTAACATTGTTTACAGGCCCACACACTGTCCTGGGATTTAGGAGATGCCAGGTCTGACTGTATCACAGACCTATTGTGTGACATTGGGAAAATCAGTCGTGTCCTATCTCTGTGCCTTCCACCACCCTTTTGTCTGTCTTGCCTATTTAGATATAAACTCAATGAGGCAGGCACTGTCTCTGACACTATATGGTGCTTAGAACAATACACTGCTCTTTGTTCTTAGTTGGGTCTTTTATGCTTTTAGGGTCTTCAGATACCATACTGGTGGGCAAGACTCAAATATAAATAGTAATATAAATAAAAATCAGTGAGACTTTTTTCCCCTCCACCATTGGACGTACCTAGATCACTGCATAGCAGGCTGTTGTTACCAAGCAAGGCCCTTAGGCACATGCATAAACACATTATTAAATTGGGGCCCTAATCAAGTATCCAGATAAAAATCTTTGCATTTTAAAATTCATCCTTCTTGTTCAGAGTATGTCTGACCCCAGTTTGTCCAGGCAAATGGATTTTCCTTGCGTAGAGAAATAATCATAGGCTATGTTCACAAGTAAACTCTTATTTCAAAATAAGTTATTTTGAAATGAGTTATTTTGAAATACAATTCTTATTTCAAAATAACTTAAATCAAAATAAGGAAATATTAAATTGAAATAAGGGAAAACCTCAAAGTGGAATAGCATATCCAGATGCAGGTCGTCTCATTTCGAAATAAAGAAATGTCGTTCAGACATGACAGCTTTTATTTTGAAACAACCGTCGTTGTTTCGAAATAAAAGCCTCGCTTGGACATAGCCATAGTTACCTTGATGTGTAAGTAAAGGCAATGTATTCCCTTAATGCAATCAAATTCATCCAGCAACCCCATAAATTATCCTAGTATATTACATCAACCCAGGTCAAATAAGGGTGTCATTAATATGTTCAGCCTCTTTTATTTCTTCCTGAATTGTAATCCTCAGTCCAGAATGAGTTTAAACAACCTTAGTCAGTAACTGAAAGTGTCCTCATTACTTTTGAACATACATCCCACAGCTATGACCCTATTGTTGGTGATTTCTCTTTATTATATGTTGCTGATTTTGCTCTTTATTTTAATTCAGATTTCATTCCTACCTAAATGGTTCCTGAAACCCATTGGCTTGGGTTCTTGTATCAAATTTACCTGTGACTGTGTATTATTTAGTTTCAATATTACTTGCTGTTCTTCACAGTCATCATTACTGACATGAGAATGGGATACTGTTTGTCAAGCACCGGTCTTGTATTTTGAATTTTAGTGGTTGACTGTAGAAAACTTGTTTGCATATTTTTACAGAGCTGGTTCCTTTTGTTATAATTTCCACAGCTTTCCCCATATGCAACTTCTTTATTTCAACCACATCTCTCACAGCTCATCTTTTGGTTCAGTTTCCTGCTGACTGGTGGCTCTGTCCATTTTTAATAAAACACTCCTCCTAGAAGACCACCCCAGGTGACCAGTGTTTTCTCTTGACATCACATCCCCAAATCCATATCACTAAAGTACATAGTAGTCCATCGTTATTCGGGACAGCACTTAAGCATTAGCTGAACTTTTAAAACATTTTTAAGAATTTGTCCTGAATATGAATACTTCTCTGAGCTATGCCCTTTGGCATTTCTGTAATTCTGTACATATCTAATGTTTTGGGCCACATTTTGCCAGTTCCTAGGCTAAGAGTGCAAGGAATGGGAGAAAGGATGCAGAGTTTTTCCCTCCCACATACTTTTTCCACTCTTTTTCAAGAACACAGTACAGTTGTAGCCCTTGTGATCAACCTAACTGCCAAAAAAGGAGTGAGCTGGGATTGGCCCTGGCCCTATCTCCACCTCCACCTCTCATTGGCTAATACAAATGACTCGTTAATTTTAAAAATATATAATAGCTAAATTTTTCAGATACCATGCTGATAGGCCCAGTGTAAGAATCTAGCTAGACTAGACACTTGTCCTATTAAAGATAAAAAGATGATCGAAAAAGAAGTGTAGGCCATTTTTGTGGCTCCAAATGAGCCTCAGTTTCTAGATCTATTAATGATATACATATAAAGGCCATTTCACATGCCCAACCTGGACAGTCTCCTTATGCCAGGCCCCTTGGTACATTGGGTCTCAAGAAAGCTCCAACTAACAGCCTGTCTGTTGGAAGGTGCAGCTGAGAAAAAGAGCTTACTTCATGATACCAATTAACTATTATGAAAGTGATCCTCTTTAGGACTATTTTGGCCTCTTCTTGAATAAGGAAGTGCAGAAACTCTTGAAAAACAGGAAAAACAGAGGGAAATAATGACCTGACATTTTCCATATGTCAGGAGAGTCTAGTTTTGCTTCATGATCACAGTTTTTAAGTATGTAAAAGGTTGCTAGAAAGAGGGAGAAAAATTGTTCTTGTTAACATTGGAGGATGTGACAAGAAACAATGGGCTTAAATTGCAGTCCTGGTAGTTCAGGCTGGACATTAGGAAAAACTTCCTTACTGTCAGGGTGGTTAAGCACCCTAATAGATTGCCTAGAGATGTTTTTGAAATTGGAGGTTTCTAAGAGCAGATTAGACAAAAACCTGTTAGGGATGGACTAGATCTAGAGGTCTCAACCTTTGGCAGCTCATGACACACTTGGTGGCATAGCCAGAGCCTACAGGACACACCAGTCCACCCTCTCCAGGCCAAATCCAGCTATCTTCCTGACTCTCTGCAACACACTTATCACTCTGTGGCGACACAATAATGTGCCCCAACATAGGGATTGAGAATCACTGGCCTGGATAATACTTAGTCCTGCCTTATGTGCAGCAGACCAGACTAGATGACCTCTCAAGGTCCTTTCTAGTCCTGTGATTCTATAACCCCCTTGGAGCTTTGAATGGATGGTTAGATGGGTTGTTATTTTTTTTTTTAAATCAACTCGTTGCTTATTAACACAGACAATGGCTCCACATTTTCGAAATTGTAGTCATTTTATTTAATCTATTCAACAGCTCTAAAATGGTAATCATCTTTGGTCTTTATTGATTGGGCCGAAATTGACTCAGGCCCAGATTCTCAAAGGTATTTAGGCACCTAAATCCCACCGAAGACATCAGTGAGAAAAAGTGGCATAGCTACAGGTAAGCCTGGGTGGGAAACATCCCATCCACTTTGAAAGCAGGCCCTCCTAATCGGATTTTAAGAAATTCATTCTGTGTTTTTATCAGTCTCTGTTTTGCTTGTGATGCAATGCTTGTGCCCACCTATGTCAGCCACAGGCCTTTGCAAAAAATCAGTTCTAGCTATGCCTTTAGGAACACTGCAAAGACTTCTCATATGCTGAACTCTACATACTGTGACTAATTTCACTGATTTCCAGGCTTCAAGACATATCCATGTAGAGCTGGAACCTTTAGCATTCAGGTTAATTGTTTTTTTTCCACTGATGTGCCTGGGTCATGTCATGGTATCAAGCCAATATTTGACTATACTCACAGAACACATGGTAATAAATTATATAATTTAGTTATGTAATACAAATATTCAATGATAAAATATAACAGAAGCAAGAAACTAGGCCTTAGCCTTATGGTAGATAGGTATACATGTGTATACAAAGGTGGTTTAGAAGTATACTTACAAGGCCAGATGAAAGCCAAGTTAAGACAATGGAAAGATCCATTTAGTCAGACTTCAGATCTGGCCTACACAATATAATGCACAGGATCAACTCTTGACTTGTAATTTGTAATAGTTTTGAACAGAACAAAATAACAGAGATGTAGACTGGAGAATAATGGCCCTACATATGGTTACATTTAAAGAATCAAACGTGGAGCCTAAAGGAAAAGGAAAATATTGAGTGGGTGTCTATCATTATAAAGACTAGCCTGGCATATTCTTTCTCAGAGTAAAATCATTAACCACTTTTAAAAGTCAATAATCAATAAGTGTCTAATTTGTTGCACTGACATTTTTTGCCAGTTCCAGTTCAATGAATTAATTAAAAGTAGAGTATTATTTTTTCAGACATCAAAGTGGTGGACTGTACATCCAGATACATTTTGACCTTTGTGGTGAAAACACTTGAATGAGGTTAAACCTCAGATCCCACTGATAAAACAACCAGTGTCTGCTCTGACACATTTGATTGGTCGGATCCACTGACTGTACTGCTTTAGGGCTGGTGATGGGTATCTTAAGGCAATATGCATGGCCCAGTAGATGTGCAGGGGATAGGAAACAACAACAAAAATGGACAACATGGGGAGAGGAATGGTTAACAAAATAAAAGAACAAAACAAAAACACCTTGGCTCCTCTTTCTTTGCTCTGAGGTATCCCTCTGTCTTAATCTGCACAGCTGCAGCTTGTCCGGGAGGCCCTGGGACCTGCACTCTGCTAATTGAAGTGCAGATGAATGAAGGCTTTCTCAGTATGAAGTGCAGCTTTCCTTTACGAAGCACCATCTCAAATGTACCTACTTTTGATGCTAGGGCTTGATAAAGACACACTGAAAAGAGGAGAAAAGAAATAGTAGCAAGGTACGCCCAGTGGCACAGCACTCACTTTAATTGCTTCTGGAACTTTTCACCTGGGCCTTATCAATAGGATTAATTCTCGTGGAGATGAGAACACAGGCAAACCAGGATCAAGAAAATGGATTTGATTTATTTCCCACGAGAGATAATTGGGTTGTTTTCTCTTTGTTATGAAGACTGATAATAGCAAATGAATACACCTAGGCTTCTACTTAGCCATCCTCTGATCTTCCTGTTGTGGAGGAGGATGCAAACAATAGTGTGTTTATGGCCAGGCAGTACCAGGAAAGCATGACTATTTTTAATACAATGACAGCTGGGCCCTTTCATAACAGGGCCTGTGGCAGTTATTATGGACATTATAGTAGCAGCTGGAGGCCTAAATGGGATTGTGGCCCTGTGCTAGGTGCTGCATATATGAATAACCAGAATCAGTCCTTGCCATGAAAAGCCTACAATTGAAATACACAAGAGTGGGGCAGAAATAGACAAGTCAAGGTATTCTGAAAGATCGCTGATTGCTCAACCTGCAATGAATCAGTTGTGTATTACTGATCCCACTGTAGTGCTACATCCTGCTTACGGTTTGGTCCCACTGATGCTATCAAAACACACATTCATTCATTCATTCATTCATTCATTCAACTGTTTATTAAAAAAGGGCCCATCTGAGTGCAACTGGCTGACATCTTGCTTGGTCAGTGGCGAACAGATTAAAGTGAACATGGTGAGTGTACTAAACCCACACTGGGTCTGAAGAGGTTAAAGAACAATCTTGGGGCCAGGTAGCTCCACCGTTCCAGCTCTGCACAGCATGCTTCAACTGGAGATGTTGAAAAGGAAGCAACCCAGCTCAGACAGGGGAAGGCTGGAGTGGAGGACAGACCTGACCTTGGGGCTCTTGGGCAAGAGCATCAGAGAAGCTGCCCTGAGATGAATCAGAGTGTGCTGAACTTGACTGGGACTGAACTGGACCTGGAGCTGGTGGAGAGAAGCAGCTGGTAGAAGTGATCTGGGGGTTGGGAGGAACTCAGAGAACACAACAGTGCTGGACACTGTCAGCCCTCATAGAGGTCCAACCCAGGAAGCCTGGGCTCCCTTACCAACTGCCCCTACTACTGGAAGGACCTAAGTCTCTTGCCCACCTCACTCTTCTCTGGTAAGAGGAGGGACTGGCCTGAAAGTCCTTCCTGCTGGAAGTGGCTGTTAAGCCCACTGAGGCCTTTGTTAGAGCAGGCTCATATTAATTCCATTTGCAAAGGGTAGAGGCCAGTTTTTCAGCAAATTCAAATCAGTAAAGCTCCACTGACTTCTGTGGAGATACCCTGACTGACAGCAGCCAAGGATCTGTCCTAGGAGGTACCTCACTAACAAAGATTTCCTGTAATTCAATGAACATATGTTTGCTTGTTTCAGACCTTAAACCTCTGTCCTGCTGAAGCTATGTCCCTTTCACGGCTGGGGAGCTACAAACTAAAGGGAGTTCATAACTCTTCCTCATACTGACTAGCACTTATTCATTCAATTAGTCCCAGTAAAGCACTAGGCTGGGTTACCTAGGGACGTGGTGGAATCTCCATCCTTGGAGTTTGTAGGACCTGGCTTGATAAAGCCCTGGCTGGGATGGTTTAGTTGGTTTGGCCCAGCTTTGAGCAAGGGGTTGGACTAGATGACCGAGGGACTCTTCCAACCCTAGCCCTCTAAGAGAGCAGTGGAATTGCTTGCATCAGTGGGAGCTGGGATGCAGAGACTGGCTCTTTCCTGGAGCAGCTGTTTGGGAAGCAACAGCATCACCAAAACACAGTTGTCTGTTAGCTCAGTCTGGGTGTCTATGACAGAAGTAATAGAACCTGAGGTATTTTGGGGAGTAGGGAGAGAAGGCAAGGTGGATGAAAGCGTCACTAAACCTGCAGACCTAAGGAATGCAGAAGAGTGGAGGGGACCTGGCTAGCTCAGCCAGAGGTGACTGCGGGAAGCAAAGGAAAAAAGCGGTGAGGGAAAATATACTTAATCTAGCTCTAGTAACCCAGAGGAAGACCAAGAAATAGCTGGGCAAAGCAGCAGGACTCAGGGAGATGAGAGTACGTCCAAGAATGGAAAAGATGCCCAGTGAGCAGAGGAAGAATTTGCAGGTTGTGTGAGGCCTTCAGAAGGTGGTCTCTGTACTAAAGATTGGTTTCAGACAGACAGAACACTAGAACTGCATTACCATCTTTTTCTGCTGCATCTAATTACAAACTTGTGTCTGGTTTGCTCTACATCTGCCTACCTAGCAGCACAGGTCTTACTTTCCTGGATCTCAGGCAAGGTCCCAGAGGCCCCAGAAGAACGTCCATGGACTCCACCATGGCCACTTTTGGAGTAAACTGCCCACAAGGTTTCTCCTGGCTACTATCAGGATTGGTTGTTGTAAGTGGCTGTTGTAAGTCTCCATTCAAAGGGTGGGATTTTCAGAATGTGCTCAGCTTTGTCTGAGATTGGCTTTGATGATGCTGGTGCTTTACAATTCACTTTGGTGGAAGCAGAGTTGGTCATGAGCATTCACCTTCCTTATGAGACCCAAACCTTCTTTATGCAGACATTATGGGTTACATTTTCAAAAGCACCTAAGTGACTTAGGCTCCTATGCCCCACTAACTTTCCATTGGAGGGCAGCACCTAAGTCACATAGGTCCAGATCCCCATTGGTATTTAGGCATCTAACTCCCAATGAAAATCCTAATTCGTTGGAAGATCTGAGCCTTAAACTTTGTGAAAATCTTACCCTATCTGTCAGTTTAATTGTTCACCATGTATAGCTGATCAACATTTTTGCAGTTGAATGTTACTGGCTGCTGCCACTGCAACACAGTGGGTGTAACTCTTGTAGCAGCAGGAGAATAAAATATTAAATATCTCACTTTCGTGGCTTGCCCAACCCACTCCATTATATTCTTCAGTTTCCTAAACACTTTCCCCACATCTTAACTAACTGATCCTTAACAACACAGTTTAGAATCTCAGTGAAGATGAATAATGTTATCCCTGAGAAAAAATTAAATGGCCTCTTGCTATCAGTGTTCTCCCATCTTTTTGAGTAAATGAGTTAAAAAGAAATGGCCTGAATAGTAGATTAGTCAACTGACTGCTAACCATAGTTGAAAAAAGCTTTCCAGTTGGTACTCAGCATTCTCATTCTCCCCATGGAGAGAGGAGAGTTCTTGTTCCTAAAGAAATGTATTAATAAATATAAAAAAGTAGGCAATTAAACTGCCACACCTGGAAAATCTAATTAAATACAGAAAAATCCCATTTTCTACTTTCACAAATGGCGTTTATGAAGTCTTCAGTTTGCAGGTCATTTCATTTTCGTAAGTGATACAGGCAGTTCCATTACATATCATAGAAACATAGAATCATACAAATTGGGAGGGACCATAAGAGGTCACCAAGTCCAATCCCCTGCACTCATGGCAGGACCAAGTACCCTCGTAAACCATCTCTTACAGATGTTTGTCTAACATGCTCTTAAATACTTCCAGTGATGGAGATTCCACAGCCTGCCTAGGCAACTTATTCCAGTGGGCTAATCACCCTGACAGTCAGGAATTTTTTTCTAATATCCAACCAAAACCTCCCTTGCTGTAATCTAAGTCCATTGCTTCTTGTCCTACCACTGGCAGTTAAGGAAAACAATTTTTTTCTCTCCTCCTCATGACAGCCTTTTAGGTACTTGAAAACTGTTATTAGGTCCCCTCTCCGTCTCCTCTTTTTCAGACTAAACAAACCCAGCTCTTTCAATCTTCTCTCATATGTCAAGTGTTCCAGACCTCTAATCATTTTTGTTGGTATTCTCTGAACTTTCTGCAATTTGTTCACAGCTTTCCTGAAATGAGGTGCCCACAGCTGGACACAATACTCCAGTTGAAGCCTAATCAGGGCTGAGTAGAGCATATGTGTTGGATGTGTTAAAACATTATGATGTGATTTGCAGATTTGGTGAAGCACTCCTAGTTCCCACTGGCTTCCCTAGGGGTTGTTGTGCCCAACACTTCTGAAAATCACTATTGACAATCACTTCTGTTGGTCACTCAAGTACTGAGGCATCAAAACCAAAAGGCGTCTAACTGGGCACTGTGGCGTCCCTCAGAGCCGGGGCTGGAGGAAAGGCCTGAATGCCACCCCTGAGCCCAGCAGAAGAAGGTGGGGCCAAAGCAGGCGGAGGACGTATAAAGACCCCAGCTGGCAGCTCAGTTGGGGCTGAGCTGCTGAATGGGAAGGACGTGCCTGCAGGGAGGCAGCCAGAGGGAAGGAGCCCAGCCTTGGCCACCTGGAGAACCCAGCCTTCTCTGGCAGGCAGGCCATATGGCCCACCCAGCCTTCTGGGACCAGGTGACTGGGAGGGGAACCCCGAGGCTGCCAATTGGGGAGGGCATCCCAGGGCCTGCGGGGCCCTGACCATTGCCCTGTGCTGGGATTGACCCCCAGCCCATCAAGGAGATGGACATAGGCCCCGACATCCCCTGTGACCTGGAGGAGCTCCCACTGGCTGAGGGGGAGTTGCTGGCAATGTGCAAGCTGAACACCTTGGAAGAGTTGCCCAGTGCAGACGGGCCAGAGTAACTACTGGACCTGCCACCCATGGACTTGGAGGGGTTCACCGGGATCCCACAAGCAATCTGTAAGGGAGACCCTGAGGACGGCTGCTCCCTCTGGAAATAGGTACCCAGGGCTGAGTTGGAGGAAGTAGCCCAGGGAGGGCAGAATGCTGGGCTTTGCCACAGGGCAGCGTGTTTCAGTGGGAGCCCTGCTGACCCAGAGGCAGAGCCCCTCTGTCCCTGCCTATGGCCCTGGGCTGAGACACAGTGGAGCGGTTGGGCCTGCGTCTCCCTCCTCAACCCCCTTTTTGGCTAATGGCAATCCGAGTAATTCCTGACTGCACGAGCCGTCCATAGACTTTGTGCTTGCCCCCCCTGCCTGGGGACTGGGGCCATAGACTTTGTGCTTGCCCCCCCTGTCTGGGGACTGGGGCCATAGACTTTGTGCTTGCACGCCCTGCCTGGGGGCTGGGGCCATAGACTTTGTGCTTGTTTGCCCCGCCTGGGGGCCAGAGCCAAAGACTTTTGATTGTCTACCCCAAAGGTGACACCCAGCTGCCAGAAGGGACACCCTATCCAGCTAATTCCCCAGAACCACCAGTCAGGGGTGCCCTACCCATGGGCTGGAGTGGGCCAGTGGCCTACAGGGCACTTGTAACAATGCTAGTTGTAATGTACAGTCTTGCTCCTTCAGTCAATACTAAAAAAAAAAAAAAAGCTCCCATTGACATCATTTGCAACAGGGCTTGGCCCATAATTGCCACTGAACTTGATGGCCATGTCTACATGGGCATAAAAGATGTTCAGCTGTCACTACCAATGTGTTAAGAGGAGGTTTCAATGGAGATACACATTCTCAGCTGAAAAACACATCCATTCCTTGTAGCCAGAGGGGGGCAAGAATGGGCTTAACACTACCAAAGCATCAGTAATATTTTAAATGGCAAACTATTCTTTTCTCTTTTCAGGAAGAATTAACTATATGGAGCATTTGAATGGGGTAGTAGCACATCATTTTTGAACCAGAGGAAAACAAGGAAACACTGACACAGTCACAATTTCCAGTCAGGGCAACTTTAATGATCTGTAATTCAAAAACAATTTCATGACTTTCCTTCTGACTTGGCAGAAACATTCTTCCTTTCTTTCAAAGGAAATCTGTCAATGTTCATCTCAAACCAATTGGCCAAGTCACAATCAGGGAGGACAAAAATAAAGCAACCCCTGGAAACATCGGAGCATAATCTAATTGCAACTTAACTGTGGAGAATTTACTCCATAAAGTTTTGCAGCCAGAGAGGACAGTTGAAATCTTCTAATTCAGTGGCTCTCCAAATTTTGTGGGTCATGACACACATGGCAGCATATTGGGTATGTCTACAGTGGAGCCTTAGGTTGACTTAACCTTCCTTAAGTCAACCTAAGGAAAGCTCTGTCTACATTGGGAATTTATTAAGTTGAATTAAGCACTTCCTTAAGTCGACTTAATAACACCACCTCTTAAGGTCAATTTAATGCTTAAGCTGACATTATTAAGTCAATTTAGGCCAATGTAGATGGGGTATAGCCCCTAAATTCACCTTATTAAGTCTATTTAAGGGCTATGCCCCATCCACACAGGCATAAGTCAAGTTAATAAGGTCAACTTAAATGCTAAGTTGACTTAGCAGCTGCCAGTGTGGAAGTGGGCAGTCTGCAGGAGTTTGGAATATAGACTTTCTAAGTTGACTTAAAGTCAACCTTGTTAAGTTGACTTAACAGAGCCTCCAGTGTGGACACACCCATTGTGACTCTACAGGACACGCTAGCCCACTCCTTCCAAGCCAAATCCAACCATCTCCTTGGCCTTCCATGACACATTTACTGCTGTGTGGTGACACAGTAAAATGTCCTGACACAGTGGTTGAGAACCACTGTTCTAGTTTGTTCTCCAATCATAATACAGGCCTAAGAATTTTGCCCAGAATTGGAGGGAGATAGTCTTCTTTGCTGTGAAATATGAACACCAGTTCTAGTGGCTACGATGTGCTAGACTGTATCAAGGACAGAACAACAATCCCAAGGCTAGGAAGGGACCATGTACAAATACTGCTACATTGTATTTTTTTTCTTTGGAAGTTCTCTCCCCCTGTCTACTCATTTTTAAACAATCTCTCAATGGTCCTAATCCTGGATCTTTGCCTGAATAGAGCTCAGTTGATTCCACTGGGCTTCTGTGAGTGTAGTTGCCTTTGGTGAGAATACAATTGAACTATCTTGTGTTCAGGGTTTGCTCTGTTTTTCACCTTATTATATTGGATTTACTCTTTTCTTCCTTTCTCAGAGGCTCTCCTAATTAGAATGGAAACCTAATAACCTTCATGTATGGTTTGACTGTCTGACCCTCAGTTGATTCAGTGGGTTTAAAATACAGGTACCCTATGCTTTTTAATAATTCATTAATTCATTAGTTCATTAATAAAGATTGATTATTACTAAATATGTTGGAGGTAGAATTTTCTGAGCATGACACCAAATGTGAACTTTGTGTAAATTCACAATGGTTCTTCAAAATGTGTCAGTATGGCCCAACCCCATTTCATTTCTGATATGAAAACATTAGCTAGACATACAAGTTGCTGACATGAGAACCTGATGGCAAGGATATCTGGATAGTATATTTTTCCTTTTCCTTACGATAAATGAAAGTATGGCCGAATGTGATGGAAGTAATTAATCAGATACCACAGGTACATGAAAAGAAACAAGGAGTCTGGTGACACTTTTAAAGACCAGCTAATATATTTATCGCATGAGCTTTCATGGGAGAGAATCCCACTTTGTCAGATGCTGGAATATGGGGAATTTACAGAATGGGAGCAAAATAAATGCAGGGTAGTGTAAGTCATGGGATTGGGTCAGAGGGTCTATTTCACTTCTAATGGAATGACTTGGCCCAGGTCTCAGAAAGGAGCAGTGGGAATGGAAGCATTCTACAAAAGCACCACACTCCCGGACACATCAACCAGTTTTAATAGCTCACCAGGCAGAAGAACTAATCCTGGATCAGAGAAGACACCACAACAGCTGCTCTTGATCATTGCAGTGGACCAGGAAAAGAATTGGAAACTATATGTACTGTAATGATCACTTTGCATGGCTGAGTGCATATCAAAGGATCTGCTTGCTCGGTTTCTGACAGTGCTGCAAGCTAGTTTATTTGAAGAAGACATTTAGTAGAACATTTCAATGATGAGGGCCTAATACAAAACCCACTGAAGTCAAAGGAAAGAAACCAAGTAGTTTCAATGGTCTTTGGATCAAGTTCTTATGTACTGGAAGAACAAATCTTTTTCTCTGCTGTGAAGGTTTTGTCAAGAGACTTTAGTAACCAAGTCCATAGTTTCATTGGATTTTCTCATGGGATCTTCCAACTGAAGAGCATAAGTGCCAATTTAGAAAAATATGGGGCTGTCCTTAGACACATGACTGTCCACTTATGCTTTACTGCTAGACCCAAGTAACTATATGTAAGTACAAAACATTTTGTACTTGGGTCCATTTACTGAGCTATGCTGCTTCATTCCTCGGTTTGCAACAGTTCACAGGAAAATATGAGTTAGAAACCCATTTAACAGGGGCTGAAACATATTTCAGAAGTATGTCACTGTGTGACAACATTTATGCACATGAAGGTTTCCAGAGTGACACTTCATCTCATCTGTTGATCTTCCTTGAACTTTCAAATCTACAATTCTGCTGTGATCCTTACTGAGAGATTTCCACTGCTCTTGATTCTGTTCAAAACCAAAAGTGAACCTTTTTTATCTGGTGTAGGCAAATGCATGCCAATAACGATCACCTTGGTGTAACAATGCCATTGTGCCTTGGTTTCATGCATATAACTGTGCATCTGATTACAAGGACCTAGTGCATCTTCCTCTTCTCTTGGGGACTTTCAGCCTCTGTGTGCAGCTGAAGTTCCCTGAATGGTACCAGAACATTCCTACATGAGAAATTGGAAAACTGCATGCTCTTTGAATGTCTGAAGATTGCTATGAGAGCATCTTTGTTCAGGAGATTCCTGCCCCCAAGTCTAGCTCAGATTGGTAAAAATATCTTTAATTCCAGGAATTCTGGAACACAGAAGCTGAAAACTCTCAGTAAGACCAGTGCTCCATAGAGTACAATATCCAGTCATATCCTGCACTCTACCTCACCTTTCTGCCCCTCTACCTGTCCTTCAGTGATTTAAGAATAGCTGTTTCTTAAAGAATAAGTGTATGTTACTTAGAATTGAATGAAGAGTTGCTTCTTTTCTTGTGTGCTCTGTAAACTGCTCATTATACTAATACTATAATAACAAAATCTACTTCTTCTGCTGCAGTGCTTTTCATCAGGAGATCTCAAAGCACTCTACAAAAGAGATCGGCACCATTATCTCCTAAAGGTCTTTTCTGCCTGTGCACAGCAGTTACATTAGTCTGTTGATTGGAAGCATCCACCATTTTCCAGAACTGCCTCCTACACCTACATTCTCATCTGTTCCAAAGTCTTTGAGATCAAATGCTTTTTTTTTTAATGTCTCTTGCATTGGGAAATAGCCATTTACAAGGCGTAATTTTGCTTTTACAACATATATCAGGATTAATTCTGCAGAAGTTTATGGAGTTAGGCCAATGTATAACAGACTGATAAGAGATCCAGGTCAGTATTGTTGGGTTTTGTTTGTTTGAAATTACGTGTATTGCTTTAGAATGATAAAATGCACCAATGCAAAGGCAATTTCACTACAAAATACAGTGTGAAAGGTTTTTGGCTTTACATAACACAGCAAAACAATCATTTACAGAAGCTAATATTTAATTGTTGTTCAATAGTACAGAGCTCAGAAAAGGACAAGGAAATGAAACAAATAAGTAAAAACAAAGGGTATGTTCACATTTTGTTTTTAAAATGAAACAACCACTGTTGTTTCACTTTAAAAAAAGTTATGTCCGCATGATGTTCCGTTGCTTTGAAGTGATGGAGCTCATCATTTCAAAACAACAGAACTGAAATCAAAACAACAAAACCTTGTAGGAAATCAAAATAGCCCTTGAATTGAAAGGGATGTTTTGAAATAATGCCATTCGGTTGTCTTATTTTGAAACAGACCTGTTTCGATTCAATGGTTTGACCTTCTTCCCAGGGTGCACCCCCTACCACCCCATTAGCATCAGCACTCTGGCCAGGGACAGAATGGGGTGCAGGGGGCATTTCAGGGTGGCAGGGGCTGAGATCTCAGTGCCCCCTGTCTGGGAAGTGGCAGGGATTTCGGGGCACTTGGTGAGCTCTGCCTCTGCTGCCTGGCCAGCAGCGGGGGCTTTGGGATGCCCTGAGAGCTCTGCCCCTGCCGCCCGACCAGCGGCAGGGGTACCGGGGCGCCCTGTGAGCTCTGCCCCTACCACCCAGCCAGTGGCAGGGGTAGTGGAGCCCCCTGAGAGCTCAGCCCCTGCTGCTCAGCCAGTGGCAGGGGTACCAGGATGCCCTGAGAGCTCAGCCCTGCCACTTGGCCAGCAGCAGGTGTTTCAGGGCGCCTCGTGAGCTCTGCTCCTGCCGCGGGGCCAGTGGCAGGGGTTTCAGGGTGCCTCGAGAGCTCTGCCCATGCTGCCTGGCCAGTGGCAGAAGTATCAGGGTGCCCTGAGAGCTCTGCCCCTGCCGTCTGGCCAGCAGCAGGGGTACGGGGTGTCCTAGAGCTCTGCCCCCTCTCCCCTGCCCCTGGGGAAGGGGAGAAGGAGGGGTGCCCCCCATCTCTGCCTTGGGGGCTTTTTTTCTTCTGCCACTGGCTCTGCAGAGCCAGTGGCAGGGGATTGGCTGGCAACATGGCCCTGTCAGGGGGCCAAGTTGCCACACCTCCCATGGAGCCCCTCTCCTGAATCAAAATAGCAAGTCCTGTATCTGGACTTGCTATTTTGATTTGGTTTTTTTTGCTTAAATCAATCCAAGTTGAATTGATTCAATGTTTTTATTTCAAATTAGCTTAATTTGATTTAACTTAAATCGATTGAAGCCTGTACATGTGGACATGGCCAAAGAGGTGGAGAATGGTAAATTTCACCCTCCTTTAGCTTAGGCCTTGTCTACGCTGCTGGCAAAATTCAGCAGCAGTTGACAGGAGCTTCTGTATCTCCTGTTGACTTTACAACTCCCCTTTAGCACATTGTCTTCACCATGCTGTGCCAACAAGAGATGTCTTCCTGTCAGTGTAGTGGTACCTCACTTGACAGGATGGTTTTATGAAGTTGATATCTGGCTCGTCTGAATGTGTCTTTACTGTCTACTCAGTAAATCTGGAAAAAGTCACCAGTTGATGGAAAATTTGCTGCCAGCAGTGTAGACATGCCAGCAGATTATTTAATCAAACAGTTCAATTTACAATTTACAATATTTTTGCTAAAATGTTTCACAAAAGAACACACCATCAATGAGCAAATAACAGCAAAGATTTACAGATGCAAAGTCCCAGTACTGGTTGAACCCATTCCAACATAGATGGAGTATTTTCTTCCCCCTCTATCACTACAAATTGCCATCAGCAGAACTTGAATTAGCTCCTGTTACTTCCATCACATTCCTCCAAGTTCAGCTACCTCAAGGAATAAGTTTCCAGAGAATTCGATATCAAAAAACGCTGTTTTTTAAATAGTATATAGATCAAGTGAGCAATATTAAGATAATTTTGGTTTTACTATATGTCCATGTTTAATTGACACCCTCTTACATAGACCTGTGACCTCAGTTTTTCCCATTCTCTACTGTAATTTCTGTCCTCTGGTATGTTGCATGACATGCAATTGCCTTATGTTATTCATATCTTTAGTTGTTCTCTTTGTCTGACTTGATGGTACTTCAGCATCTTCTGGTTTCCTTAGTTCTTACTTTTTTACTGAAACTAAACTCTTCAAACCCAGCACATTTTCTGTGCCCACAGTATAGCTCAATTTTGTTAATAGTTAAATAGGGGCCTCCCCTGAAAGATTTCTCAGGTGCAGAATGACAAGAACATATGCTGTTTCAGTGACCTAGTTGTGTGACTTAATTTAATAGTATTCAAATTTATGGGCTACTAATAAGGAATTTGTCCATTTTTAGATGTACATGCCTATTTTATATAGATACATTTATATAAATTAAAATATTCAAAAGAAAATTATTTAGGTTGCAAAGTCTAACACTCAAGCATTAAGTAATGCCAACCTGAACAATGTCTGTGCAACCGTAACTCTGTCCCCTTGTTTGTTGGCATTATGCTACAGTATTTAATTACATGATCATATGCCAGTCTTTTCCTACAGAGGGCAGGTTGTAGTCGGGGAAGGGAGCTATTCAATATTTCTTTTTACCCTTCTCATCCCAGGCCTCACTAATATAATTTTTACCTATGGTGCTGAATAGCAGTCAGTGTTAGCTCTCTTTGTCATTGGTCCTTTCAGACTTTTGATGGAGTTCCTCCAATTTAATTTTCAGCTTTAGATCAAGTAGACCTAACTGGAGATGTTTCTCTCTAGGGATCAGGCTATGCTGCAGTGAAGAGGAATGATTACAGCACATGTAGCCGTACCTGAACTAGCCAGATGAATGGTGGATTGAGTAATTACAGCAATGAACTAGAGAAGCATGCATGAGTATGCACCCAGCTTGGCTGGTAGGTTAGTTTCTGCTGAAACCTGCACAGCCACTCAAGCTGCTGTGGCTTCATGGCTATTATTATGTGAGCTAGCTCAAACATATCTGTGCATGTGGTAATAACACCTCCTGACTCCATTGTGAACATACCCTGCATTTCAGATTGTAACTCATTGATGTTGTGCAAGGTGGGGATCACACAGATCCAGCAAACTCCTCAGTCCGAACCACACTGGGTTCAAGCTCATGAGAATCATAATTATATTTAAACACACCTGCTGCTACCAGAGTTTTATCCTGGTTTGCTTCATTAGTGTGGATGACAGGGATCTTCTGTATGTGATCCATGTTATAAATCCATAGTTGCAACTGTCTTGGGCTTGTTTGCTTGGAGAATGTTAAGGAATTCCCTCTCCGTGGGTCTAGTGAAAGTCTAGCTCCATCACTGCTATACAGAATTGGGAATGCTGGTTTGGACAGGCCATAGTCTTCCTTACAGACCTGCCCTGGACTCACACTGGGGTTGCACTGGTATGGGACCAGTGGTAGGACAATGCTATAACATTCTCAAGGTGAAGGCAACTCTTGCACTGTTTCACTAGCACAGCAAATTAAGTCTTGATCCATGCCAGAAAAGGAACTCTGTAATACCCTTCTGGAATCCCCAGTCTAGTTCCAGTCCTGGTCCTCTCAGATAGCTGTCTTTTCTTCTATGTAATCCTGCAGTTTTGATCAACCTCACCCCTCTCATGTTGCTGGGACTGAATAACCTTGTGCCCCACTAAGATGTCCCTGTAAAGTGCGGGGACAGAACAGCTTTCAGGAACTGTTGCATTATTCCACTCCCTCTGTTTCTCTGCACTTGCCTGTGTAATGTTCTTCCCTTACAAATTTCATCTTGTTGTACTGTGCATCCAAACGATTCGGTGATGGAGCGCACCGCGAAAAAAAATTATAATGCCATTAAAAGTTATCATAAATTTCAGATCAGCATCACTTCTAATCCGATACACAATTTTACTGCCTCTATAAAGTAGGTGATTTGCAGTGGTCTGAGGCGTCTCCTGGAGCGTTTTACTTCTTTTTAAATTAAACACACCAACTTTGTGCTGAATTCAGAGTGCAGACATAAAAAAAGGGGTAAAAAGGAGAGGGAAGGGACATCAGATGGGAATTGCAATTGAATCTTTATATATGCCATCTTGGCACTGTGCTACTAAATATAGTGCCGGGTAAATAGATGTGCTGAAATATTCAGAATAAAAAACAAATGTTCCAATAGCAAAAGAAGTGAGCAATGAAAATGTTTCCCTAGCTGCTGTGCTTTAAACTGCTGTTGTTTGGACCTCCTGAAAGCTTTGAGGTCCTATGTATTTAATACACTAAATTATACACTATGTGCAAGTATCTGTTGTAAATAGTTTATTATGTGCTTTCTGAACATTCCTGCAGGATGAACAGTAAACACAGAATACCCAATTAGTATAACTGTGACATCATGTCATTTCACAACTAAATTTTTTAGAACTGGAAATGCAAATAGACAACATTTCATAAAGAAGTATTTGAAGCTTAGATTAGTGATACAGTAATTATGCAGTAATGTAATAGCAAGGAGAGTTCAACCTGTTTTGCAGATTCATAGGGTCTCCGGCCAGGATAGACCGTTATGATCATCACGTCTGATCTCCTTTATATCGCTGGACAGAAAATTTCACTCAGGGATTCTTGCATCTAGTTCAATAATTTGTGGTTGAAATAGAGTATGTTTAGAAGAGATCCATTCTTGATTTAAAGCTCCCAAGTGGTGATGAGCATATTGTTTGCCTTGGAGAGCTGTTCCAATGGTTAGTTATTTTCACTTTTTTTTTAAAGTTACATGTTAGTCTTAAAGTGCCACACAACTGCTTGCTGTTTTTTTACTGGACTAGACTAACACGGCTATCCCTTTGGAAACTGACATGATTCTTCCTGTTTGAATGGTTCTAACTTTAACTTGCAGCCATTGGATCTGTGATGTCATTGTCTGCTAGATCAAAGCACCCACTGCTATCAATTATCTCTCCTTACGCTGGTGCTCATCAAAGGAAGCTGGCCTTGTACCAAAACCAAGGATTCAACCTGTAGACTGCGTTTCTAACAGTCAACTGAGTTTATGAAGTTGCTGTTGTATGAATAATTTTTAATTATACCTGTCTATTAAATGGCTCTTTATTGTTAACCTGTGTAAAAGTAGTGGGTGGTGTCAAGGGTAAAAGCAGTTCAATGTTACAAATGGATAAAATAATTCCTGAGATTTGTAATACAAACCCAGATTTGGAGGGCCTATTCCATGGTTAAATGAAATATTTTTAACTTAGAGAATTTCACTGTTACTGTTACTGTCTTCTCTGAGAAATAAGAGAGATTAATGAAATAAACAGCACAAATCTTCCTGTCGATGGCAATGAAATCACTGCAATCACCTGTGAGTAAGTGTTCAACAGCATGAGCAAGGGCTTCACAACCTGGCCCCTGAAAATGATTTTTTTATTAATGTCTCTATTTTCTCCACTCCATATGCTCAGCTTCTGGGCTTGCTGTAAAGCAGTGGTTCCCAACCTGTGGTCTGTGGGCCATTGGTAGTCAGTGAGGGTACTGCTAGTGGTCTGTGAGGGATGTGGGGGGAGAAGATAATGTAATAATATAATCCCTTCTCTTTTGGTGAGTGTTTTCCCCACTGGTAGGCCTACTGCAGGTAAATGTACTGTGATGAGTGCAATATGATTGTGAGTGAGCATAATAAATTAGCAGAAATAGCTGTGTTTTTAATACCTTTTGATAGATAAGTTTGACTCCCCATCAGCCATAAGCTATGTTTAAAACAGCTTGCTTACATAGGGGTTCACAAAAGCTTTTGATGATGATGTAGTGGTCCACATAAAGGAAAAGGTTGAGAACCACTGATAACTACTCTTGTTATGCACACACCTTGTAGTTCCATCTAGGTTGTATTTCACTAGCTTGTTCATGACAAAGTCACGTGAAACAGTATCAAAAGTCATACTAAAGTCAAGATATACCACATCTACCACTTCCCCCCCCCATGCACAAGGCTTGTTAATCCTGTCAAAGAAATTTATGAAGTTTGTTTGACATGATTTGTTATTGACAAATTCATATGGTTTCTTATCACTTTCTTATCTCTTGGTGTTTGCAGATTGATTGCTGAATTATTTGCTCTATTGCCTTTCTGGGTAATGTTGTTAAGATGACTAATCTGTAGTTCCCAGGTTTGTCCTTATTCCCCTATCTATGGATTGGCATTGCATTTGCCTATTTCCAGTCTTCTGGAATTTCACTCATCTTCCATGAGTTTTGAAAGTAATTGATAAAGACTCAGATATCTTCTCATTGAGCAATCTTGGATGTATTTCATCAGGCCATGGTGATTTGAAGGCATTTAATTTGTCTAAGTGATTTTTAATTTGTTCTTTCCTCATTTTAGTCTCGTAGGCTGTGTTCACACAGCCTCCTTATTTCGAAACAACGCAGGTTGTTTTGAAATAAGGTTTCAGCTGTTCACACGACGTACGGTTGTTTCGGAACAACGGGAAGCCGTTGTTCCGAAACAACCGTGTTGTTTTGAAACAAGTAAAACCTAGTCCGTGGGCGAAACAACGTTGTTTCACAACGGTTGTTTCGAAACAACGCTATGCGAACGTGTTGTTTCTGAACAAGATGTTCCGAAACAACAGTTCAAGGGGTGCCCCCTTGGCGCCCTGGCCAGGGAACCCTCAGCACCCTGGCCAGGGTGCTGAGGGGTGTCCCCTGGCCAGCGCCTGCACAACCGGGCTGCAGGCACCGGCGGGCTTCAGCGCTGCCCAGTGCTGAGCACTGCTGGTGCCTGCAGCCCCCTGCGGAAGCAAAATAGCATGTTCACAGTGTGAATGTGTTATTTCGTTTCCCACCTTTTTCCCTATATTGAATTAACATTTTGTTAATTCGAAATAAGTTGTTTTGAAATGAGCGTTATTTCGATATACGGTTGTTTCGAAACAACCCTATCGAAATAACCCGCTGTGTGTGAACACAGCCATATTCTCCCACATTTTCATTATTGTGGATGTCTAATCATTAACCATTTCAGTGAAAACTGAAACAAAGTCATTTAGCACTTCTGCTATTTTTTATTATTGTTCTCCCCCATCACTTAGTAATGGGCCTGCCCTTTCCTTGTTATTCCTGATTCTAATGTATTTGAAGAATGTTTTCTTGTTACTCTTTATGTCTCTAGTAGTTCCATCTCATTTTGCAGTTCCATGTATTTCTAATTTTGTCCCTACTTATGTAATTTGCCTATATTTATCTTTTTTAACTTGACCAGGTTTCCATTTTTTGTAGGACTCCCTTTTGAGTGTGAGATCATTGATGATCTCTTAGTTAAGTCAGGATGGTCTCTTACTATACTTGCCATCTTTCCTATGTGAGATAGTTTGTTCTTGTTCCCTTACTAATGTCTCTACGAAAAACTGCCAACTCTCTTGAACTGTTTTTCCCATAGGCTTGCTTCTTATATGGGATCTTACCTAGCAACACCCTGAGTTCTCCCAAGTTTTGCTTTCTTGAAATGCATTGTCTTTATGGTTCTGTTTTCCCTCTTACCTTTCTTTAAAATCATGAACTCTGCCATTTCATGATTATATTTACCCAAGCAGCCTTCCACTTTCAAATTCTCAGTCGATTTCCCCCTGTTTGTCAGAACCAAATCTAGAGTAGCCTCTTCCCTGGCAGCTTTCTCCATTTTCTGAAATAAAAAATTTTCTCCAGTACATGCCAAGAACTTGGTGGACAATCTGTGCCCTGCTGTGTTATTTTCCCAACATATGTCTGAGTAGGTGAGGTTCCCCATCCTCACCACGTCCTGTTCTTTGGATGAGTGTGAGCTGTTTAAAAAAAGCCTCATATACCTTTTCTTCCAAGTTAGGTGGTCTGTAGTCTACCATGACATTACCCTCCACACATTTTTACCCCTTTTATCATTACTTCCAACAAGTTTGTCTCCTATTTCCATCTCAACTGCAGTCCAAGTGTCTACCTCCTTGATATATAAAGCAACATCCCTGCCCCTTTTCCCTCCCTGTCCTTCCTGAGCAAGCTGTACCCTTTTATCACAATATTCGAGGCATGCATATTATGCCACCTAGTCTCTGTGATGCCAAGTATGTCACGTTTTTTTTATTAACTAGCATTTCACGTTATTCCTGCAGATTCACTTTACTTCTCTTATTAGCATACAGACATCTCAGACACTGATTTGATTTCCCTGCCATGTTCTCACTTGTCTCCCCAGATTCTGATCCTTCTCCCAGGTCTCCATGTTTTTACTCACCTTTGAGCTTTTTGTCACCTGCTGATGCTGAACCTAGTTTAAAGCCTTTCTCACTAGTTTTGTTGGCCTGATAGGCTCTTCCCTTCCTTGATAGGTGGACCCCATCTCTACTTAGCCATCCCACTTCCTGGAACAGCATCCATGATCAAAGAAGCTGAAGCCCTCCAATACATTATGATTGCCAGAGGAATGCCCGGCCAGCTGCCCCCACTCTTTTATAGCAAAGGGCATCCAGTCTGAATACCCCTGTTGACCACAGCTGTGGCAGCCTGGCACAAGGAGATAGGCAACCCCTCAGATAGGTTGATCCCAGGCCATTTAGGATTTTATAGACCAATGGGCAACCAGTGCAGATCCCATAACATGTGCTCCCAGCAAGACGCTCCACTCAGTAAGTGAGGGCCATGTTGTGCATCAGCTTCAGTCTTGGACTGGTTATAACAATAATTAATTGACATGCCTGGCGATGGTGCTATGAACTATCTGTAGATATAGCCTTTCATTGGAATATCCCTGCCATTGCTTTTTCCAGGGCCTCTCTGTTTTGGTGTAACTATTTGCCTATTCTTTGCTGTGATTATTCACTATATTTTAACAAATTAAACATTTTTTCTTTCAATTTCTGCTTCCTCACCCTAGTGCCCCCAACACTCTTTACCATGGGTTCACTCATTTGGGTGAATCTGAGGTAAAATGGCTGTTCCCCTGTGATGCTGTGTGATTAAATATGACCCTTTATATCATCGATAGTGCTGCTGTTATGCAACTGTGTCAAATCTTGTCCACAGAATGTCATGTAAGGTGACAATAGGAAAGTTACCATCTGTCAAGTATGACTGTCTTGGTTAAATCCATGTATCATCTTTGGTTATGTCTACATTAGCAAATTGGTCCAGACTAATTTAGCCCTTGGCCACGCTAGCCTTTGATTAGTCCGAACTAAGAAATTTCTTAGTTCAGACTGGGCAAAGGTTAGTCCGAACTAATAAGTATTCCTGGTTAGTTCAGACTAGCCAGTTTAGTTTGAACTCTAAGCGCATGCAGTACATGAAATAATGGCTAGTTCGAACTTAAAAATTAAATAAAAAAAATTGAACATTAAGCCATTTAGTTAGAACTAGCTGCGTGTCCTAGTTCGAACTAAAACTAAAACTAAAAAGCCACAGTTAGCTAGAACTAGCCTGAGCTTAGTTTGGACTAACCTTGGATTATTTTAGTTTAGACTAGCAAGTCCAAACTAAAACTGTATATGTAGACATAGCCTTTGTGTTTAAAATTACAAATGTTGGCCACGTATTGTAGGCCAAAGCTGTGCATTCCTCCAGACAGAATTTCACCAAGGCCAGACAACTATTTGTTGGTTGGCTGTTAGGAACACTTCACTGTAACAATGTGACTCTAGACTCAATCTTGGGCCAGAAACTTTCCACAAATGAAGGCTGTGAGCTGTGTTTGATACAATAAATCTCTTGGCACATGTCGGAGAGTATGAAAGATCCCTGACACATCTCCATGTTGCCTTTTTCCTGCCCTGACTCTTTGGACTGTGATTTACAACTAAAAGAGTATCTTGAACTATGGACTGAAGCTCTTACAATCTTTTGCAAGTTAGCAGAGAGATTTTACAGGACAGTGGTTTATTTCATCGCTGCTTTGAACTTGATGTATGAATGCTTGTAATGTATATGATCTATTAACCATTTATAAGCTTTTCTTTTCTTTTCTTTTCTTTTCTTTTCTTTTCTTTTCTTTTCAAACCTTTAGTTTATAGTTACTAAAGGCTTGGCATCAGTATGATTATTGAGTAAGATCTGAGTTATGTATTGACCTGGCTAAGTGGCTGAGCTCATGAGATTAGAAGGATCCATCTGATGAAATTGCTTTTCAGTATCCACTCATCTTAAAGGCTAGTGTCTGGCTGGGCAGAGAAGGGATGGGATACCTAAGGAGACTGCATTTTCAACTCCTCGTTAACCAATGCAGTGAGACAGAAATTTACTTTTGTTATTGTGCAGGTGTAATCTAACAACAGAATACCTACCAGTTTTTGGGGGGAGGCAGCTCCATTCTTCAGCAGTTTGTCCTGAATTTGGCATTTGCAGCTATGACACATTAGGCCCAGTGACAGTCATATTGAGAAGTCTGGCATAGTTCAGTACCAGTAAGAAATTCCAGTTAGCAAGAAGCAGGCTGGGATAAAGTGGTATAGGCAGTGCTCTGTGTGAAAGCATGCCCTATACCCATCCACTCTGCTTGGCTCTAGTCAACAAAAGTATTTGCTCAGTCCTCTGCAATTCAATGCAACATTTTCTGAGACCGTGTCAGGAGACAGAGGACAGCTGCAGCTACCAGTTGCTAACTGTGATGTTGAAGTTCCATTGATTGCTACCCTAGGGACACACTGTTTGGACACTGATGAATCTCTTTTTCTCTCTCTCTCTCTCTCTTCCAATTCAAGGTTTGTTTAATCTGAACGTGTTAGTAACTTGACAGGAGTCTGGCTGGAAGGCAGAAAAGGGGGTGGATATAGAAAAGGGGTTGGAAAATGTGTCTCTACTGACAGGACAAGATTGTCAGTCACTTGTCAGCATTGCACACCAAATGTGCAATGAAGAGGAGCAGGATTTGTTAAAGGGAGCTGCATTGGACTAATCCAAGTGGCGTAATGTAGGGGTGGTTCCATCAATGGGTACTGCACAGCCAGAAAATTTACCCTAGTAAAATGGCATCAGATCCTGGTGTCCCTGTCATTTCCTATACCCTGACCTACCACTTGGGTTACGTTGTCTATGGAACAGGCTCTAGTGTAAAAGAAAGGGTTTAAATCAGAATGGCTTCTCGCTAAAACTTGCTGGATTATGTTTATTCCCCATCAGTTACTTCTACAGCGGTGTGGGCTGGTTCAGAGGTTTTGTAAGAGGAGATACATCTTTTTCCACCACCGCATTTCAGATTTGAATCTACATTCATCATGACCAAGGCTGTGATTTTTCAAAGGGACCAAGGGCAGATGGGTAATGAACTCTTTGATAACCCCAGCCCAGATATTACCACCCCTTCTGGCTGTTCTCTGGGCTATTGTTATGTGTTGTTTTCTGGCAGTGTCCCAGCTGAGGCTGAGACCCCATTGTGCTAGGTGCTGTGTGTACCCAGAGTAAGAGCAGTTGGCAGTCTACATCAACAGGACAGGCAAAAGGTGGGAGAGAGAGAGAACACTTTTATCTCCACAGATGGGGAACTGACAAGCTGTACATTTTACTGAAGGCCACATAGGAAATCTGAGGACTGAACATATCATGTACTTTGAAATGATTTGGGGCCTAAGGTCACCTAGCAACATTGGGTGGGATTTTTCAAGACTCTTTTTTTTTTTTGCCTTCCTCTGTAGCATGGACATGACTCAATTGCTGGTGGATTTTCTGTACCTTAAAGTCTTTAAATCATGATTTGAGAACTTTAATAACTTAGTTATAGGTTAGCAATTTATTGCAGGAAGACATGGGTGAGAATCTGTGGTCTGCATTGGGCAGGAGGTCAGACTAGATGATCATACTGCTCCCTTATGACCTCAGAGTTTGAGTTTTGTGTTGCTTTCCCCATCAGTAGTAATTACTTTCCACTCATTACTTAACATAATAAGAAACTGGGGAAACAGATGGGGTTAAGATGGCAGGACAAGCTTCTAGATACCAAAGTTCTCCTGCGGGCAGGTATTCCAAGGAGGTGTATTCTGTGGATGAATTCACAGATGAGGTGGGTAGGACATGTCACCAGAATATCAGATGAGTGACTACCAAAGAAGATCTTTTAAGGTGAATTAAAGGAGAAAAAATGCTCTCAAGCAGGTCAGAAGAAACATTTCAAAACTCCGTCAGGTTATCTCCAACGCATTTCAGCACTGATGCAGAGTTTTGGCAAGATTTGGCTAAGAATTGTATAAGCTAGGTGTCTACTGTTAATAAAGTGACCCACAGTGGCATCTTTTGTTCACTGTGCCACAGACAGTTCAAGCCCAGACTGGCCTTTGGCCACTCATGTGTTCATGGAAAACAAACCAATCAGTGAGTGACATCATGGTTATCTTTGGACCCAATGGACAAACAACAAGAAACAAAAACCAGACAACAAAATGCAATAAATCAAATATCATTCTTCAAAAATTCTCTCCTTCTTCTTGGATTTTATACATATCTTGATAGTGACACATGCTTATTTTACTTGAAGATTTTCTTCTTCATCCGCAAGAAGAGTGCGCTGGGGCTTTCCCAAACTGTTCTGGCCATGGCTATCCTGCCGCTGACATCTTCATAAGGAAAAGACCTTTCTTGGGATTTCTCTGCATGAAACAGCTGGCAATGGTGCTTTTTCTTTAGTGAGCTTTTAATGAGTTTGAAGGTGTCTGCAGATTTGCCGGGAAAGAAAAAGAAGTGTATATTGCCATAATTGGGATGCCACTCTAGGCATGATGAAAGACCTTCAGGAGTGCCTCTGCTCTCCCATCACCCACAGCATGTACAGAAACAGACTTAAGGGTGTTTTAATGGTTTTTACTTCTTTTTCTTGAATAACAAACATTGTTCCTTTCTTATTCACTTTTGTTTCTTCACTGTCAGGAACAGGGATCTTACACACTTGTGCACAGACAAGCTAGCTTTGCCTCTTTGAACTATCTCCATTCCTTTATCTTCAGAGCTACTCACGTCAACATCTTTACCAAAGTCTGATCATTAGCCTCTGTTTATCTGCACTGGACTGCCTTTGCATCCATTAGCTTCTAGATGTTTTGTCTTTACTCATACTGTTGGAACACTTTTCTTATTAGTGCTACAACATCTATTTTTTATGTTCTGCCTGGACTGACATTTCTCTTTGTACCCTCTCCAACTACTTAGGCCATATCCACTCCAGTGTGGCTATTGTCATGATCCTTGGGTAGAGCAAAGTACTCCTATACCATCCCTGACAGGTTTTTGGCCAGCCTGTCCTTAAAAAGCTTCAGTGATGAGGATTCCAGAACCTCCCTTGGAAGGTTGTTCCAGGACTTGATTCCTGATAATAAAAGGTTTGCATAATATCAAATCTAAATCTCTTTTGCCTCAGACTAAGCCCATTATTATTTGTCCTGTCTTTTTCAGTGGACATGAAGAATATTCAATCTATGCCCTCTTTATGGAAGCCCTTAATGTATTTGAAGACTGTAAGGTCCCCACTCAGCCTTCTCTTTCAAGACTAAACATGCCTAGTCTTTTTTAACCATTCTTCATGGGTCAAGTTTTTTAAAACTTAGATCATTTTTTGTTGCTCTCTTCAGGAGTCTTTCCAGTTTGTTCATGTCTTTCATAAAATACAGCACCCAATTGAACATAACTTCTAGCTGAGGCTGCACGAGGAGTGACAAGAGCAAGGCAGTTGCTCTCCATATGTTACATACCGTCTAGAATGATGTCTCTTCTTTTTTGCAACTGCTTCATGTTTTTGGCTCACATTCCATATGTGATCCACAATAATGCCCAGATCCTTTTCAGTGGTATTATAGCCTAGCCAGCAATACCCCATTTTATAACTGTGTATTTGATTTTTTCCTTCCTAAGTGTAGAACTTTGCCCTTGTCTTTCTTTAATTTCATCTTGCTCATTTCAAATCAGTTCTTCAATTTATCAAGGCTGTTTTGAACTGTAATCCTATTTGCCAAAGTGCTTGCAACCCCTCCCAACTGGATGTTGTGTGCAAAGTTTATAACCATACTCTCTATTCTTTTATCCAAGTTATTAATGAAACTACTGAGTATTGGACTCAGGGCTGACTCCCGTAGCATTCCACTAGATATGCCTTCCCAGTTTGTCAATGAACCATTGATAACTTTTCTTTTTAGTATGGTCAAAGATATTCACCCAGTTTTTAATAATTTAATCTTGACCACATTTTTCTAGTTTGCCTGTGCATATTTCATGTGGTTCTGTGCATATTTCATGTGGTTCTCTGTTAAAAGCATTACTAACTTCCTGGGCAACCATGGGCAACCTTGTAGTCGTCTCTGTGTCTCTGTTCCCATCTGTAACATGGGGACTGAGACAGGAGCTGGGCACTGCTGGGAATAGAATTTCATGCAGTGACATCCCTCTGGCTGGATTGGTCATGTTAGTGAAAAACTATGGGTACTGTATGAATAACAGAAGTGGTTCAGGACGTTTTTGCTCTGATGGGGAAGAACCAGTTCTGAAAGATGATGTGTTTCTATCAAGGAAACTCGTTCCAGCTGAAAAATGAAGAGGACATTAATGCCCTGTTTCTAGGAAAGCAATGGTGTCCCGCTGAGCTGACTAAATTAAAACGTCCATGCCACAGAATTCTTCCATGTGCACTTCGGTTGCCAGGCAGATTAAACCGTCTGGACTCTAAGGTGGTGACAGTTGCTGAAAAGAAATTAAATGTGATATTGTGTGGTTTTGCCTTGTCCACACATGCAGACATTTTGGAATAATTTCATTCAGATGACAGAAAACCAGGGCAAGTGCAGTAATAATAAGGTCATCCAAATTTTATTCTGATGCATGATTTCAGTGCTATATCAAAGGTGAGATCCCCTCAGAAACAAAATGGATAGTTGCATAAATATTACATGCTCCATCAGTGGAAAAATCCCTGGCCACCAAGAGTGAAAGATTATTTCTAGCATATAGGGAACTATGCCTCTTTTGAAGTGATATGCACAGAACAAATGACATGCTTTTTAAGTGAAGAGAAATTTGGAATGATTTCGGTGATACATTAGACAGTAAATACGATTAATATTGATTGTTTTGTGGAAATGGCTCTCACGCATAGTTGGTGCTGGAGGATAAAATATTTCAAGTTGTTGCTGGCTTCATCATTAGAAGACTAATTGTATTTATTTATTCTGATAGTTAAGACTTCTAGTCTGTCTCTACTTTTATTTCTTCAATGTATATGTATTTGGTGTGTTTGCATCTTTTCCTGCCCTCTGTTTCTCCAGCTTTTTATAGCTAGCATGTCCCTCCTCCCCACAATCTCCTCTTCTTTGAACTAAATATGCCGGTTCCTTCAGCCTTTGTTCATATGGCTTGCATTCCATCTCAGGGGTCATCTTTACAAAACAAACAAGAAGTTCTGTGGAACTTTTAAAGACTAGCACATTTGTCTTATGAGCTTTCGTGGGCACAATCCCCTTTCCTTTCCAGTTTCTCCACATCCTCTGGAGACAATGGAGACAAAAATTGGACATGATACTCCAGCTGAGGCCCAACCCATGCAAAGTAGAGGCATAGTATGACATTTTGGACTTGCATGCTATGCCTCTGTTGATGCAACCCAAAATTGCATTTTCTTCTGTAACAGCATCACATTGCTGATTCATATTGACTCCCAGATCCTTATCACCAGTGCCACCGCCAAGGAGGTTATCTCCCATTCTGTATTCATGCACTTGATTTTCTCTCTGAAATATAGCATCTTACGTTTGTTTAGTTAAATTTCAGTTTGTAGTCGGTAGCCCGATTCTGGAATTGATCAAAATCCACAAGAATTTTAGTTCTCTCTCCAAACTATTTACAGCCTTCTTTAGCTTTGTGTCATCTGCAAATTTGATCTGTATGTTCCCTATTCCTACATTCAGGATGTTAATAATGATGTTAAATAACACTGGACCTAGAACAGATACCTGTGGAACTCCACTTTTGTTTTCTTTATCTGTAAGCATAAAAACTCAGCACACCTGAGAAGGCTATGCTTATATGACCAACCTCATCAAATTTGTTTGTTACATTCCTCTTCACATTTACAATGCTCTCTTGTTTGTTTGATAGATCACTGGAATATCATCTGAAAATTACTCAATTGTTTATTGATTTCAAAATGATTCTGTGTTTGTGGTGCATTCTAGTATCTGTCCCTGTTATTTTGTAATTCTGTTTATTTATTTTTTGGCACACTTCCTTGCATGCTGTAGCACCTATGCTTTTGAGATAGCATAGTGGCAAGAGTACCAGACTGAAGATCTAAAATTCCCTTTTTCTGTAGGATAGTCTCATGAATTGTGCATGGAATTGGAACCCAGTAGACCTGGTTTAATTCCCACCACATTTGCAGACTCCCCACGTGACGTTTAAATCTACTCCCACGCTAAGGGCCCACACTCTACACTTGAGATAACACTGTGCTAACTTGCAGGAATATTATATGAACAAAATCTATTAAGGAGTTTAAATTGCTCAGGTACTATAGTACTCAAGGCCTTGTAATGACCACTTTAAATAGATTTTTGTAACTCTCCACTGATTTTACCAGGCCTATTAGAGGAGTAAGGTTCTTCTCTACATCAGGGTCATAAAAGTAGTAGAACTAGGGCCTTTATAAACAAGATGGGCTCAGAGACCATGTCTGTTCATGAATCTGATATTTTGGAGAGCACTCCCATTGCTCCGCAGAGATGGAAGGACAGAAGCCTGGAAACAATGACTCAGCCATCACGTCCGTGAGTGCATTAAAAATCTCTGTGTGTATATATATAGAGAGAAGGATGGTTAGATTATGGATAGCTAGAATAGGTAAGATACTGGAAGGCTAGATCAGATGTAGCTAGGTAGATTGCTGAGGGCTAGCTAGATCCTGTGTAGATCTCAAACATCCTCTGGAGGCTCTCAGGTTTTATGAACCTGGGAGCAGAACCTGAGACAGGAGCTTGGTTCTGGTAGATCACTGTACAGGTGAATAAAGTGTCTGAAGACTACTCAGAACCAGAGGAGTGAAAAGACACCCTTAGCCAACATACCTGCTGAGCTGGGTTTTTGGTCTGAGCCAGAGAAGAGCTCCTTGGATCAAAAACCCCCATGGGAGCTCAAGACAGGATCACTTGGGCAGCATCTCTGCTATCTAGGGCTGCAGGGAAGTGGAGGCATCAGAGTTCAGGTGATACAGAGATAAAGGGGCTGAATGCAGGCTGTGAATTGCAGGCAACCATGATTTTAGGCACTGATTCTCCATCCTTCTCAATGGAAGGCAGCTTCCATCAGGTTCCTTGTCAGAAGGATGAAAGGGGAAGCGATGGAAACCACTGTGTGTAGATTGAGGGGGAGGAGTGGAAATACTTTAAATTTCCTCTAGTCTTTTTGCTGGGAAAATGTGATGGACAGCGGGAGTTGGACTAGATCAGTGGTTCCCAAAATTTTCTCTGCTGTGGCACACCTTGCCACGTTTAATTAATTTGAGGCACACCACCATATACTTTCCAAATGAACTCATGCATATTCATGAGCTAATGAGCCAATCCAGAGCTCTTTGAGTAGTTTTTCAGAAGATTTTGTGGCACACCTGCTCAGACCTGACAACACACCTGTGTACCATGGCATACTGGTTGGGAAACACTGGACTAGATGATCTCCTGATGTCCCTTCCCACCCCAATCTTCTGTGAAGGTGCAGAGGAGAGCAGGAGAATGGCTTGGTGAGGCCCTGCTGCCAGCACACGCTACACAGCCTGTGGCAGTGAATGTCAGAACTGGAGGCAAGAGATGCAGGCTGGTGGGCTGGTGCTCCAGTGCGAAAAAGGGCTGGGTGGACACTGAGGCTTGGGCTGGGTTCAGAAGCCCACCTCCATCCCCTAAACTTCAGATCTCATGCTCTAGCCTGAGGCTGAAGGTCTACACGCAGCTGTAGAGCATAGTCTGTCAGCCTGGGTTCTCTGACTTGGTGCTTGCTGCAGACTGTTGCTTGCTTTGGACATGGACCCATGGAGGGACTGAGGCCATCAGCCTTGGAGGTACTCCTGATTTACACCACTGTACTGAGAGGCAAATTACATCCAGACTGACAGTGGGGCGCTACCAAAATCAACCGTGCTGGCTTTCCTCTCCATGTGGATTACACACACCCGTGGGCGGCCATACCTAGCCACAATGCAATAAGCTGAGTACCCAGTTACAGCCTTAGCTCTGAGTTGCATTTTTTGTCTGTGAGTATAAATCAGCCCCTTAATGTTATTTGAGCATAGCTAGACATTTTGGTGGTGGTGGTGGTTTAGTTTCTCTCTTAACAGGAAAAAATGATCAAAAATAAGAAAACAATCACTGTTTGAAAGTGAATGAAGGGCGCCTCCCCCTCCCCCACCCCTTTCCCTACTTTGACATCTCAGTGGTTTTTTTTTTTTTTCTTTTAGCCGCGGTTTCTGGAATAGGTGATAACTGCCAGTAATAGGATTAGCATTGATTTCTTTAGCAAGAACAGAGATGTGGCAGTTCCAGCCATTTACTGAACTGCCAGCTTTGAAATATCAAAAAAAAGAAAGAAAAAGAAATCTGCCGAAAAAAAAGCTTCTTGCAGCATTTTAAAGAAAGGAAAGCTTGTGTGAATTAAAATACACATACACACACGCACACAGAGTATATAAATATATATATCATACGTATATTATATATATATATATGTATCTCGTTTGGCATTTTTTTTGTTATTGTGAGATAAAGGATCAAAAGGACTGACTCTGTTCTAAGCTTCAAGAAAGCCTTTTTTAGATTCATTTGGCTTTCTTTAGCTTTCACTTGCTAACATATTTTAGGAGCTAATCTTACATATTTACTATTGTATCCTGACTTTTTTTTAACCTTGAAATGCAAGCAAAGACAGTGCAAGAAAGGGGGAAAAATAAAGAGATTTGTGTGAGAAAAAGAGAAAAAGAAAGAGAACGTGCCCATGGAGGCTGGCTGAATCTCTAGTGCTGACAAACACTGATATGGCACCCGTGTGACCACAACTTTGATATTGCTTTGTCTTTCCTCATGGTCTGTTGTGTTCTCCCACATACAGTGATGCAAATGGCACACCCAGCTCGTGAGACCTGCTCTAAACCCATCCCATGGGTATTCCAAGACAACCAGGAGCCCTGGTTCATTATAGGAATGAGACATACGCACAACTGTTTTGCTTTATGGGCTTTAGGGCTGTGAAATATTTTTTACTATCCAGATTTTAGCTGTCTCCTTTTGACTCTCATGTGAAATAACAGCTATTGTTATAGCTGTAGGTATGCCTTTAAATGACTCCTCCCCTTCTTCTAGGACAACCAGGGACTACCAATTTAAACTATGGGGGAGGGGGAATCCAATGATGATGTTACCAAAAAGAAGTGTGCAATGCCAGCCCCTGCATTGCAAGGATGCTTAGAAAGAAGAGTGGAGGGCAAACTTCCCAAGCTTTGGAGTTTGGTCCATTTTGGAAATGTATTTTACACTATCTGAACTAGGAAATGCATTAAATATTGATGACACTCTGTCCCCATGGAACCACCCAGAATCCACGATCTTCCACAGTCCCTTCCTTCCGTCTGGCTTCCCTTCGCTGGTCTTATTATCTTTGGGGTTGGCTCAGTGACTTCCTCCTCCAACTGAGTGTGTTTAAGAAGAGGCCTGCAAGCTTGCTTCTCTTTCCAATGTATTTGGAGAAGGCCAGGTGGGTTTTCTTTTCCTTTCTTTCTGGCTCCTTGGGTTTAGATCTCAAATCCACAGCACCCTTTGGCATTTTCAGAGAGGTGCTGGGAAGATCATAGACTCTATTGATGTCTTTGGAAGTATTTTATAAAATGTACGGATGACCTGTGACTGGTAGGCATTGCAAGAGCTTTGAGGGACTGGATTAGAATTCAAAATGAACTTATTAAGGTAAAGAATTGGGCAGGGATGGCCTCAGGGATACTTGGTCCTACCTCAGCAGGGGGGTGATGGACATTACGGCCACTTAAAGTCCCCTCCAGCTCTACAGTTCTATGATGTCTCCCAACAATGCCCTGGAGCTGGGCTAAGGGTACCTCATATTTTGTTCTTTCTCCACCAAGGAAACATTAAGAATTTATTCCCTCTCATGCTTTCAGCACCTGAGAGACTTCTTAACATCTGTGAGAAAAACTCTGCTGAGGGACATTTCAGTGGGATATCAGGTGCTTCTGCTCCTCTTCATCCTTGTGGAACAGATGAGATGTGTCTCTCATTATCTTTCATGCCTCCCAGGGGAAGCAAGCGATATCATCCATTCCTTCCAAGTAGGGCAGATTTGTCTCTTACTTGTTAGGGTTGGAGTTTCATGGCAGGTGTCCTCCTGAGATCATATAGATGTGCATCTACAATGCTGGTCAATGCTACCATGCTTTGCAGTGTGAGCAGCCATGCAGATTATATTCCTCAAGCTGTACCTTCTTCAGGGGATCTGTTCCTTTCACTGGTTACTTTTTGGAGAAATTGGAGGTATTGTTTCTGCATAATTTGGATACCTGAGAGAATGTCTCTTGTCCTTTGTCAAATCTTGGCAGATAAAGTTTGCCGAGGTGCTGCTGGTACCAGTTAGTGACTGAACTTTCCAGGACAAAAGGGGTTTTCACCAAGGAGGTCTAGGATCTTCAGAATTTGTTCTGCTTGGTGGTCCACCAGACCCTGAGTTTGGTAGCCTTCAATACAAAATGCAAGGCATATTTTTTAAATTGTAACCCTTGTCCTTCCAGGCTATTTGCTGAACTCCCCACATATGAGTAGTACCACTGGCTTCAGCTGACCCATTCAGATGCATGCAGAAGTCTCTGCACCAGATACAATTATTTTTGGGTTTCAAGTTCTTAAAATGAAATTAACATGTGCATGGGACAGGTCTGATTTACTGTCGTTGAGGACCACTCATCTGCGTAAAATACATCTGTACCTAAACATATACTAGATTGTTTTGGTTAGCTTTCCTTATTAAATTTCAGCAGAATCACGCATAGCTAGGTCAGCCCTGGGTCTCCTCTTGCTTCCATAAATGTAAATCAAGAATAATTCTGTTAAAGTTAATGTAGCTCCATCCATGGCAGAGGAGAATTAGGCCCACTAGTTCTAGAAGCAACTGGGTTTTATTAAGTTATATGGAATTTGCTGGCCACAGTATCAACAGCTGCTCTGTGCATTGAATGTGGTGGCCAACCCTGTGTTGTTTCTGAGACTGCCAGTTCTATATGGTTATATTAAATAGTCCTCATTATTTTAGAACATCAAGTTTTCCCCAAAAGATTCAGGCAGAAAACATAATTAACTGTGAAGGCATCATTTCTTTTTAGGTTCTGTAATACTGATGCTCTCAAGAACTGAAAAAGACCAGAACCACATCAAGACTCCATGGATTCTCCTGGTCTTATTACAAGATAAATAATACCTCATTTGGGTTAGTACCAGTTGCAGTTCTAATAGCCATGGGGTGGCTATGAGTCTTGGTTTCTTGATTAACAAAGGGAGTATTCTAGTTAATCCCAAGGCTATGTCCACACTTAAGAAGTTAGTTTGAATTAATTTAGTTGGAATTAATTTGAACTAATAATAGTTAATATGAACTAAGTTAATTCAAACTAACATGGCTCCATTAGAAACCCAAATCGAACTAGCACATCCATGGACAGGACTTGCTAGTTCGATTTAGGAGAGGACACCATGGGAAATGTGGCAACATGGTCTCCGAGAATGGCCATGCCCCCACCCAATACATGGAAGAAGGGAGGCACCCTAGGATGAAGAAGGTCAAAGTGTGTTAATTTGAACTAACCATTAGTTCGAATTAGCATGGCTCCCTTGGGTTAATTCAAATCAATAAGTTCGACTTAACCATTACTTTGAAGTTAAGAGAGGTTTCATAACTTTGAAGTAAATGTTCATTACTTCAAACTATGGAATTCTTTAGTTCAAATTAATGAAAACCAGTGTAGCCATGCATTAATTTAGTTCTAATTAATCCTCATTAATTCAAACTAAATTGTAAGTGTAGACATACTTAAAGCATTCATTGATATAGAGGCCACTGGATGATTCACATGTCTTCTGGGGTCTGATTGTGTCTGCAGTGCCGTGTAAACCCATGGGTAGAGAACTTGAGTTAGCAGACCCTAGAGCTTGCAATTCTACACTCATTTGTAACCCCAGATTAGGAATTGTTGAATCTTGGTTCCCAGCTTGGGGCTTCAGTATCTACACTCAAGTATGTGGGCCCAAATCCAACTACCATATCACAGACCTCTTAGTGCCCTCACAAAATGTGACTGTACTAGTCCTGTGTTCTTGGTGTAGTGTGCAGAAACTTGACTGTCTGCCAAACTTGACTGTCCAGAGGACAAAGAAAGTCAGTTCATGGGATTATGGGATACTTTTGGTGACCCTCAGAACCTGAGTCCAGTGAGACTATGTCTACACTGAAAAGCAATATAGTTTGAACCCCATGTCTAAGCTTGACCTGGGCTCAGACCATCCACCTTATGGCATCTTTGGAATCCTGGTTTTGAGCTGTGATTTGTGTGTTAAATGGAAAGGTACTTAGTTTTGAGTCTGCATTTGAACCTTGGGTTTATCTTGCAGTATGATAACTTTGGTGGCCTGTGGTATAGCTGTTTTAATTTGATTCAGATGTAAGTGTGCTTTGGACATGGACCCTAGCATCAACAGGATTGTTTCGTTTTATTCTTAGCAACAATTGCCCAAAAGATCTATGATGCATGTTTGACTGACTCATCTTCACTGTTCCTGCTGTTCCATGTCCCCTGGGACTACTTCTGATTTCTAATCTTCAGAGTAGCTTAAAAGTCATAATTCTTTTAATATCAAACTGCCAAAGAAATGATTGTTTCTTTTGCAAATATGTAACTTCACTTCCATAATTATATAGAAGGGCCAGGATGGACTATATTCAGTCCTGAATGTGCCATAGGCTGAAAGTCTGCTTTTGTGTGATCAGAAATGGAACCTTCATATCGCTGGAAAGGGGATACTTCCACTTTTCCAAACACATGAGACCTGAAGGATCCAAGATATCTGCGGTCAACTCATGACATGTAGACATATGAAAGAACTGTTTGACAGGTTTTTAACAACATTGTTTAGGATTTTCCTCTCTCACTGGGTCGTGTATAAGTGGACTCATGACGATTAGGTAATTCTGTCCTTATTGGTGAAAGGATACAAGAAAAAATCCCATATCATTATTTTAAAAGCTTCTAAAGCCTATAACAATATGGGAGGGTTGGGCATACATTTTTGTTGGGCTGTGTCTGTGATGATCTACACAGCACCCTTGTGAGTAATGCCACCATCTCAGACTCATGCAACTCAAAACATTATATCAGATCATTGGGTTTTTTCCAGTTTTGTATTAAATACATGTACAAAGTTCATTAGGGAGCATTACAGTTGCACAGTCAGGCACTCAAAAGTCAATGCCTAAATTGATGTTTTAGGACTATAATAATGGCCATATCAGGTTAAACCAATAATCCATATAGGCCAGTGTCCTGTCTTCCGACAGTGGTCAGTGCCAGTTGCTTCAGAGGGAACTAACAAACCAGACAATCACTGCATGATCCACCCCCTGTTGTCTACTCTCTGCTTCTGGCAGTCAGAGGTAAGGGACATCCAGATCATAAGGTTGCATCCCTGACTATTTTAGCTAACAACTATTGATGGACCTATTATCCAAGAACTTATTTGATTTGTTCTTGAATCCCATTACAATTTTGGGCTTCACAACATCCTTTAGCAATGAGATCCACAGGTTAACTGTGCATTCTGTGAAGAAGTACTTTCTTATGTTTGTCTTAAACCTTCTGCCTTAAACCTGATCATCACTGAGTGAGTCTTGGATCTTGTATTATATGAATGTGGAAATCTCGTTTTGTTATTCATGTTCTCTAAACTATTCATGATTTTATAAACCTCAACCATATGGAATCACAGGGTTGGAAGGGACCTCAGGACATCATCAAATCCACCCTACTGTGCATAGGCCCTCTTAGTCATCTCTTTTCTAAACTGAAAATCCCAGTCTTTTTTAATGTCTCCTCATATGGAAGCTGTTCCATACCCTTAATAATTTTGTTACCCTTCTCTGTGCATTTTCCAGTTCTAATGTAACTTTCCTGAGAAGGGGACCAGCTTGCCACATAGTATTCAAGGTGTGGCAACTTAGCTCTGCCCTCTTATGTGTGTGCAACAGAGCCATTAATTACATGATCAAATACTATGTTTGCAAAAAATAAAATACAACATTCATTTTTAGTACAACTACAGATATTACGGGTAACATGTTGTAATGTATTTTTTATTCCATACACTAATTTCAGTGGCATGAGGCTCTTGAATGTCATTACTGACTTAAAGTTAAATCCTCAGGATGGCTCTTTGTCGCCTTCAGATAAGGCTAATGCAAGACAGCCTAAAGAAGCTGAATGTGGCACCCTGCTTAGGAGCATATTACTACACACATGTCACATGGGTGCTTCATAATCTGCACTGACTGTCTCTTGGTTTCCAGGTGGCATGAGAGGCATTGGTTTTGATTAGAGCTGCCAGGAAGATAGCAATTCTGTTGTGTGGCAAAGTTTGTGGTTTCATAATTTTTGTTTTCCTTCCTCACTGGAACAAAAGCAAACCCTTATGAATTTGTTTCTAATTGTAAAATTCTCAGTGTTATCTCAGTAGCCTGGTGGTGGGGCCCAGGCTCCACATTAGTTATACAGCCCAGATAGAATGGAGACAGGAAGGTGGGTTTTTTGGCTCCCAGCACAGTGCCCAGACCACCATGCTATAGGGCAAACCTTACAGATGAAAATGTCATTGACATTGAAACAGCTCCATGAAATTTCAGCAGGATCAAGGGAGGCACTGGCTTAGGGCTCTGATGCTTAGGAGTGCCGATGGCGGGGTGCCCAGCCCAGAAGCCAGACCCCGCACTCCCACCCCTCCTCTGAGCCAGTCACTCTGCCCCAAGAGATGGAGTGGGCCAGCCCATGGGGTGGACTCCACTCTCTTGCCCTGCCTCTGGGCTGGCCTTCTCCACCCCTACAGCACAACAACAAGCTCAGGTGAGGGGCGGCAGAGTGGAGCTCCACCCTTGGGCCAGCTGTTACCTGCCCTTGGGGCAGGGTGAGCTGGCCCAGAGCGGAGGCTAGGTTCCACACACACACACCCTGGGGTGCAAAATCAAAAGTCAGCTTAGGGTGCCACAGCCCCTTGAGCTGGCCCTGGTCAGAGGGGACCAATATGATCATCTAGTCTGACCTCCTGCACTATGCAGGTCACCAAAAGTTCAACCACCCACTCCTATAATAAACTTCTAACCTATGACTGAGTTATTAAAGTCCTCAAATCATGATTTAAAGACTTTAAAGTACAGAGAATCCATTAGCAAGTGAACTGTGCCCCATGCTAGTATAGAGGAAGGCATCTGGCAGGCCCCCCTCAACTTTGGAGTTTACTCTTCCTTCCTGACCTTGATGCTTAGCAGGCTGACTGTGTATTGCAAAGGCATATTGCAAATCTCGTGTCTGTACTTAGGCTTTGCGGAGGGTGAAAGAGGCCATTTGGGGCAGGAGATATGCTTGTTACCTTTTGGTGGTAAGGAGTCATTAGGTGTCAGTATACAGATGAGTTTGCTGAGATATTTGGCCTCTTGTTATTACTTTATTTTTTTGATTTATGGATAGAGATGTCTCTATTTATAACTCTAAATGAAGCGATCCCCCCATCTAAAATGATCCACCCATCTAAAATGATTTGAAATTCAAATTGTCAAAGAATTTGGCCAAAGATATTCAGCCTTTTTCAACTAGCTTTAATAAATAATGGTAGGTAGTATTGTTTTACAGTTGTACGACAGAGACCTCAATACAGATACACATTTACACATTACTCCTCTTTTCTTAGTTGTATCACCGCAAATGGCTTATTTACCTGACTTCTGTTTTTCCTATTCTTGTTAAGGTGATTTTTGACATGTTTATCTATCACTTAATCTCATCAACAGGAATGAAAGTAATAATAATCAGCTGGTGTTATTTGTCTGGCCATGTCTTCTTTGGTGCTAAGTGCTGTAGCGCTGATTTGATAGCCACTGGCTTTATGTTACTGCTGTGCTCGGGGCAGAGAAAGCTCCTAGGAAAAAGTGGGATCCAAATGGTATTAAAGTATGGGGAAACTACAATAGCAGCAGCCCCTCCAAATACTGGTAGAGAAAGTTCAGGGAAACAATCAATAAAATTCAAGTTAAAATAAATCCATCCATTCCGGCACATGTGGTTTATAAAAATTAATGCATAGTTAATTGTTTGTTGTATGCACATTACAGACACGATCAGCATATGACATAGAAGGCCATATGCTCCTCAGTAGATGGTATTACACATGTTTAGAAGCCAGGGTGATATGCAACCTATCGACATTTTGGGATCTATAATAATTGATTAGCCATTTATTAAAATATCCATTAATCATTTATTAGATCTTTATAAACTATTTATTAATGGAAATTTAATACAAGTGTAACCCCTGAAGACCACTAATCCTCCTCTGGCCCTGTACTGCTCTGAGGGCAGACAATTAGTTCACCTCTTTCTGTGGTGTACTTAGTCCACTCTCTCCTCTCAGAAAGTGTCTCTGGTTGGTGAAGTGGAGGAAGAGCAAGGGAGCAGGAAGCATTGGGTGAGTGACTAACCACTGCTCTCCTCACCATGGCTTTCTACCTTTCTTTATTTCTGTCCTCTTTGCTGGGAAGTGCTGGATCATCCTTCCTTCTAGAGAGATCTCTGCAAAATGGTGCCCATAACATTTTGGTAGGTCTGGCGGGCCCTGGTCTCTTGCTGATGGGTGGCAGTAAAGTCTTCCACAGGTCAGGTGGCCTTATTGCAGTCTATATAGGCTTCCCCTCTAGTTCCTAAGTCTTCCAAGGGACTTCTAGAACCCCACCCTACATAGCTGTAAAACAGTCCATTGGACACATTGCCTTCTAGAAACCATTTCCTGTATGTAACAATTTGTATTGGTCCTACGAATCTGCAAACCATGCAGCTGTACTTGAGAGCCATCTACTGTCACTTCATCTATTAACTCTACAAATCTGCAAGGTGGGTAAGGACATTTCTTTTATTGGACCAACTTCTGTTGGTGAGAAGCACAAGTGTTCAAGTTTACACCAAGATCTTCTTCAGCTTCCTTGTACATTCAAAAGCTTGTGTCTTTTACCAAAAACATCTTGGCACCAACACAGCTATGTTTCTTTCTTATACAGAGCTCTCTTTCCAGTAGTAGCGAATTTGCTCTCCAGATTATTATTTTCCAAAACAGGAATACACTAAACGTTGAACTAGAACTTTTTAAATACGTCCCTAATTCAACTCAAACCCACATAGCTCAACCATAAAATCTTGGGCTAATGCAAGAATCAGTGGATAAATTCTCTCATCTGCGTTATGCAGAAGATAAGAGTAGATGATCATAATGGTCCGTTTTGCTTTTTGTAATCTGTTAATTGACACTATTTCACTTTTGGGCATGACCCAAAGCCCATCCTGATGTCAGTGGGTTATAATTAACCTTTTCTTAGCATATGATGATAACTTTTAGAATTTCTGTTTCACTCTTAAGCCCCATTTTGATGGTCTAATTGGTGGCTGCTGCGCTGTGGGATGTTCATCAGTCCTTCCCAGGGCTCTCACAGCTCAGGCAATCCTTTTATATCTCTTTCTCTTTAATTTTCTGTAATTAGCTATGCTATAGCTTTTGCGCACACCAGGGGACACTCAGAGAACAGAACATAGCAAACTCCTCTGAGAATATCCCACACCCACCCACCTATCCATCCTCTGCTATTTAGAGCCATTCTGAGTTGCGATTGCCTGCAATGTCTTTCTTGGCAACATTCAGATTCAACTGATTGTTCATGTCTTAAAGCGTCAGCTTATAGATGTATCTGAATTTTACTGTGTGAGTCTTTTTCATTCTTGATAATTTTTCATAGGAGTCCATATTGCAACAATTCCAGCACTTTATTTGGCCTGTAGTAGGGATGGCTGGAAAACAATGGTGCTGTTTTGCAAAGAACTTGGAGGTTTGAAAGTTTGGTTATATTCTGCTTCAGGTTGCAAATGAGCCTGTTTGAAATTTTTCATGAAAAAGCAGGAGATAGATTCCCCCTAGAATAGCCAATAACATCAGAGCATCCATCCTAGGCTTAACTCCATATTTCAAGTCAAGCAGAGTAGAAATTTGAACCTCTCTTTACAACCTTCCTGTGCTGTACTAGGCAACTGGCTGTTCCAGTGGCTGATTAAGAGGTTATAGTTTCATTCCACAGCAGAGGGAAAACAAACTCCCAAACCTCCACATTCTTCATATAAAAAAACTGTTGTTTTCCAGCAAGCCCTAGGAAGACTCTGTCATTTTTATGGCAATGCCATTTTGAGGCTCTGCGAACAGGTCCACAGCTTATGTTGCTGCTTTCCCAAAAGAGATCTTACTGAGTGAGCTTTAACAGTTGAGAAAACTAGTGACAGAACTCCAAGGTCCCAATGGGCATTATGGCCTGCATGATCTGGTTTACTCTCCTGGTTAATGGCAGTGTTTTGCCAGAGGATGTTCTAGTGCTGTTATACAAGGCGCTGGTGAGACTTCATCCAGAACATTGTGCGCAGTTTTGGCCCCCCATGTTTAAGAAAGATAAATTCAAACTGGACCAGGTGCAGACAAGGGCTACAGAGATGATCTGCAGAATGGAAAAGCTTCCTTATGAGAGGAGACTTAAGGAGCTTGGCTTGTTTAGCCTAACCAAAAGAAAGTTGTGGGGAGATATGATTGCTCTGTATAAATAAATCAGAGGGATAAATATCAGGGAAGGAGATGAATTATTTGAGTACAGCACTGATGTGGACACCAGAACAAATGGATACAAACTGTCCATCAGAAAATTTAGGCTTGAAGTTAGATGCAGGTTTCTAACCATCAGAGAAGTAAATAGGAGTAAATAGTCTTCCAAGGGGAGCTGTGGAGGCAAAATATACACCTGCCTTCAAAACTGAACTTGGTAACTTTATGGAGGGGATGGTATGAGGAGACAGCCTACTTGGCAACTGACTGATCTTTGACTACTGGTGGTGAATATGCCAGTGGCCTAATAAGAGATGGTAGATGGGGTGTGTTCTGAATTATTACAAAGAATTCTTTCTTGGGTGACTGGCTACGGAGATTTGTCCACATGTCTAGGGTTTAACTGATCACCATATTTGGAGTTGTTAAAGACTCTTCCCCCAGGGCAGATAGGCTAGGGTTCTGGGTTTTTTTTGCCTTCCTCTGTAGTGTGGGGTATGGTTCACATGCTGGTGGATTCTTTGTATCTTAAAGTCTTTAAGTCATGATTTGAGGACTTTAAGAAATCAGTCGTAGGTTAAATGTTTATTGCAGAAGTGGGTGGGTAAGGTTTTGTGGCCTGCATTGTGCAGGAGATTAGACTAGATGATCATGTTGGTTCCTTCCAACCTTAGAGTCTATGAATCTAGGATGGAACAGATTCCCTTGGTCCCTGATAAGGATCCTTAGTGGTGTGTCCCTGTATCCGTATTTATGATTATTCTCCAGCATTCCTCCAATGGAGACTCTTCTGAGCCTGTTTGAATGTAGCAGCCTCCACAGAAATGCTACAGGCAACCTTCAGGGCTTCGATCTCCCAGCTGAGGTCTTGAGAAGTCTCTGAAGGAATGGAAAACAGCAAGAAGTGAAACTGCCTTACATGAAGATGATCCTATGCCATTAACTGAATGCATGATTGCAGCATCCCAGGGAGCCTCAGAAGAGTCCTAATGGTGACTTTCTCTTGGGAGTAAGTTCTGTGATTGGTAGACCATCAAGGAAAGGGTAAATATAATACCCCTTCTTAGCAAACAGCTACATTTGGGACCACAAGTGCTTTCCCTGGGGAAAGTCCAAAAATCAGGATTTTGTATGGGGCATTGGTGCAGTTGTCAGAGAGCCTCAGGATTTCCTCATGGAGTGACTAGATTAAAATATAGAGTTGGATAGCTGCCATGGCTGAAGTGGAGGTCAGACCATACAAAACTCCACCATGATGCATTACTTGATTGGTCTGAGATCTAAGGCTGTCCTGTCTCCTTTGGGTCTCTTGGACATCACAAGGAAACAGAAAAAACTGACTGAACTCCAGCAAACACGCTCCTGCCACAATACTTCCTTTGCTACAGTTCTCAGGGACTGTAAGATTTATGCTCTGGGGGACTGTGGCTTTAAGGGCTGAGCTTTCCAGAGAGAGGAAGAGTTCTTATGCCATTAACTTCTGTTTCTGGGCTACCTGTTGTTTTGAGAAATTGTGCATTCACTGCCAGACCCAAGTTGAATAATGCCCAAGACCTACTTGTCCTTTGTTATGTATTTCCATTACTGGATAGTCCCCCAACACTGTTTCTTTCTCATCGACCTAACCGAGGTGTTTAGATCAGTCATGCCCCATGTCTGAGATAGCCTTTCTAGAATTTGCAACTTTCTTATAGCAAAGAAACATTTATCTTTGGTCCCCTGACTGCAAAGGGAGCAGGAAGCAGTGACAAAGGCTGCAACAGAGCCTGGCATTTTGCACATTTCCCACCCCTTTTAATGGGATCCTTATTTTGTTCTGCCAATTTGAGAGTTCTTCTGAGGAGGTAAAGGGAGATACCTCCTCCTGCAGGTCCTCAATGCCCCACTTTTCCACTACTCTGATTCAGCAGCCCTGCTCACAAAAGCTAGCCATAAAGAAATAATCCAAAGTTTCCTTGAGCTGGTTCTTGCCACATGATTGTAAATTCTGATGGGAGCCTGAATCAAAGGGGTTTTGTCTACACCAAATACACATCTTTGGAGTTCTGGGATTCTGGATTGTTTTAGAAGATCCAAGCTCACATATAGCAATTTATGAGCTTATTATTGCCTCTGAGTAATGCAGCTAATCCATTAGCTCAAGAGGCAACTCCCGTGATTTCACATACAAAGTTCCAGGATTCAAGTCTCCAAGCACTCTTCTCCCAGAAAACAAATTACGCATGTGTTGTGTCTTAAACCTCCATCTGCTCAGAAATTGAGACATCTACAATTTCAGAGATGAGAGATGATTCCAACTTGTCAATAAAAAGAAGAGATTTGGGGCTCTTGCTTCAGTAGAAACTGACATTAATTTGCACACTGGTTACACTTACAAGTGTCCATCAGGCAATGAGAAAGAAGCATTCACCCAACTCAAATCATGTGACTAGCACTTCTAATATAGTGTACAATGTAAAGGTGAAATTGGGTGTAAGGGTGAAAAGTAAGCAGCCAAAGATGAATCTTTTTGTGTCCTGCAGAATGGAGTATACTGTGGTTGTGTTCTTGTCATATACTCCATCAGTACCTGGCTTCAGTGGGGGGAAACTAAAGCTGCAGCTAGCAGGCCAAATCTTTCAGATCCTGGATGTCATAGACGTTCAAGTAATCTGAATGACCTTAACCATTGTCAAGACATCTTGGACAATGGGCCATCCCTGAAAATGATTCAGCTAAATGTTGAAAGTTTCTCAGCTGCAAAATGTTCTATTCCCTAGTTCCTAGCCTTCAAACATAATTTGCTTTCAGGAGACACACATCAACTTCTTTTCTGCTAGCCCTCTTAACTTCAAAGTTGAGCTCCTCTCTGCAGAGCTGTCCTACACTTATTTGGGAGTAGAGCTTTCTGACACAGAACCTTTCCCATTTAATTCATATCTCTGTGATAGTGTGAAGGTTGGCCTTTTTAGAGTGACAAATATGTATAAGGCTGCTAACTGGCTCTGGGCTACTCCAAGTATTCTCCCTCAGGTCCCATACTAGCTATGCTGGAGATTTTAATAATTATCGCAGCACTTGGGAATACAATAGAAGGTCAGATCAAAAAGAAATTGACTTTTTGGATCTCCTTCATTATCCAAAACAATGGGATACTTTCATTTTGCCAAGTGGAAGCAAGACTACTTTCCTGACTTCATCTAGACTAACAGCACATGCAAGTATCCACTTCAAGTTATAAGCAATGTATTGAAAAACTTCCCACAAAGTCAACATTGTCTGATCCTTATTAAAGTTGGAATAACCCAACCTATGGTGAGCACCAGTAAAAACCCTTGCTGGACCTATTGAAAAATGAACTGGCCTAGATTTCCACAATTCACAAACTGCTACATCTGTTGAATCCCACACAACATTCTAATGAAGAAGCTTACATGCAGTCCACAAAAGCCATTTGCAAAGCTGCTGCTAAGTCAATTCTAAGAGATTGTTATAAGATCAAGAGTCCTTATCTAGCTGAGGAGTGTGCAGAATGTCCCTAGTAACACGAAGAGAGTGTTCCAAAGGGGTAGCTGTGTTAGTCTTCAAAAATGCCACAGGACTCCTTGTTTGTTTTGCTGAACTAGACTGACAAATTTATTTATCGCATGAGCTGTCGTGAGAGAAAATCCCACTTTTCAAAGCATCTGATGAAGTGGGATTTTCTCCCACAAAAGCTCATGCAATAAATAAATTTGTTAGGGTATGTCCACACAGGCTTCTTATTTTGAAACAACAGAGGTTGTTTCGAAATAAGAAGCAGCATGTCCACACTACGCACCATTATTTCGAAACCGTTAAACCTTGCATCTAATCAAAATAGCCATTGTTTCAAAACGGTTGTTTTGAAACAACAGTGTTTGGACACGTTGTTTCGAAACAACACCATTGTTTTGAAACAACTGTTTCGAAACAACATGTCTGAATGGCCTTGTTTCAAAATAACCATTTCGAAACAATGGCTATTTTGAAAGCAGGCTTTCCCTTAATTCACATTAACAAACTGTGAATTCGAATTATCTTATTTCGAAATAAGGACTTTATTTTGAAATAACTCATTTTGAAATGGGTTATTTAGAAATAACGATGTATGTGTGGACATAGCCTTAGTCTTTAAAAGTGCCACAGGACTCCATGAAGAGAGTGGTATGCCAGACATTGCCACACCTGCTTTAGACAGGTTGAATGCTCCTCCTAGAAGACCAAGGTGGGAGAAGGCCACCGTGGAACTAAACATGTCAAGATCCAACCCACAAAGCTTGGCCACTAATCAGAAAACTTTGTGCTACTCAGAAGCCTGGATTACAGTTCCATTACCCAATTTCTCCAAACAGCATTGCTACCCAGTTGATAAATGGCAGGAATGGTCAAACAGTTTGAAAGAGAGGTGAAGAAGAAATGTCAGCAATATAAACAGTGTATGCCTGACACTGAATAAGACTACCAGCCTTTCACAGCAAACAGGAAAGGTGATTAATATACTGAAAACAGATAAAGCCTATGGTCTTGATAACATCTCCCCTGAAGAACTTTGGGAAAAAAATCTAACAGAGAATGGCTAGCCATTATTCTATTTAGGGTTGTCCAGGAGAATAAAATATCTGTGATCTGGTGCACAGCAAAAGGAATTACCTTGCCTAAACCAGAGAACAACCACTGTCTCGGAGCAAGTTACTTTCCCATCTCTTTGCTAACCTTTGTGCAGAAATTACTTGAAAGATTTATTCTTCTAACAATTTCTTCCACTATTGATGATATGCTGAGTGTAGCTCGAACAGGTCTCAGACAAAGTCATAGTACTTGTGATCGAGTGCTGGCACTCACCAGCTACATTGAGAATGACTTGCAAACTAAGTAGAAGTCAGATGCAGTATTCCTAGATCTTATGTTGTATATTATGCAATCTGTCATACTGTACAACTGTCAGTGGTGCTATGGAAGTGGGTTGTCATGGCTGTAGAACTGTTGCTGAAAAACTGCTGGTTCTGCTTCTCACTTGGACAAAACCCCAGCTTCTGGAGATGTCAAAAATGGTTTACCTCAGTTTCTAACACCAATATCTTTTTCAAAATCTTCACAAATGACCTTTCCAAATTTATCAGTACAGGTGACATCTCTCTGGCAGCATAGGACTTGGATTTCAGTCAGCTGGAAGAAGTCTTGAATGCTGCTATGAAAAAGATGCCTGATTATTGCAAAGGATGGAGACTTAAACCTAGTGCCCAAAAGGCAGTTTCCATATGCTTCCATCTGTGTTACACAAAAGCCAACTAACAGCTCAATATGCTTCTGAATGGTCACAGGCTTGACATTAACCAAAGTGTGTGTATTTAGGTATTACACTGGATTGTATTTGATGTTCAAGGAATACCTTGCTGAGAATGAAGATGAGAACCAGCTCAGCAACCTTGTTGACTCTACCAATGTGTAGACACTGAGAAATTCTGGATTGTCTTCCATTACTCTGTGGAAGAGCTGTACTACCCTGTGAGGCTTACCTGTTCTCACACAGGATCAGTAGACACACAGCTCAATGAAACCATCTTGTTAATAACAGGTAGCATGGCCTGACTGCCAGTTCTGTCCAAGACTGACCCTCTTGACATCAGACAAGAAGTCATCTTGCATAATTCATTTCCTAAGGTGCCAGACATGCCACTTCTAACCCTATTTAGTGATGTATTTAATCTTCTGAGTCACAGTCTCTGCTCAAGACATTCTGTTTGGATAATTCCCATAAGGACCCTCAGTCTCACCTCCAGATGGGGCATGAGGTGGGAAGAACAAACTTCAATCATATCAAAATGGATCCAACAATTCAGGTCCCAGTTTTGGCCTTCCATGTCACCTTTAAGTAAAGCTCAGTCACTTCAGATGTGGAGTGACCAGGCTGATGATAATGACTAGAAGTGGGCCCTTTGTGACTCCCTACTTTGCTACTCTGGACAGTTGACACATTGGCAAGGGCAGTCTGGGTCCCTTATGGATTCACAATACTCTTGCATCAGCTGTTGTTTGGTTAAGACACTTAGGCCATATCTACACTGCCAATTTAATTTGAATTAAGGAGCCTTAATTTGAGCTAAATTGGTCCCAGTCTACATTAGCTTATCTTTAGTTCATACTAAAAAATTCCTTAGTTTTGACTAAGGAACGCTTAGTACAAACTAGTAAGTACTGGTGGTTAGTTCGAACTAAGCGCTTAGTTCAAGGGTTAGTTTGAACTAAGCTCAATGTAGACTCAAACTAACCCTTAGTGCAAACGTAAGAAGTTCTAACTAAGGGCCGTTAGTTTGAACAACGTATACTAGAACATTGTTAGTTTGAACTAATACGTTTGAGGTTAGTTTGAACTAACCTTGAACTTATTAGTTCAAACTAACAAGTTCCAACTAACTTTCCCTAATGTAGACAGCCTTAGGGGATGTCTACACTGGAGCCTTAAGTCAGCTTAACCTTCCTTAAGTTAACATAAGGAAAGCTATGTCCACATTGGGAATTTATTAAGGTGACTTAGTGCTTCCTTAAGTCGACTTCATAACACCACATCTTAAGGTTGACTTCAATGTTCCCCCGAGGCAGCTGAGCAACTCACATTGCTTGCTGCGTGGGCCACCCCCCCTCAGGCCCGATCCTGCCCCCCCAAATTCCAATCCTACCCCCTCCAGCTCTCCTGGTAAGCCCCCCTGCCCCGAGCCAGCCCGATCCCCTCCTCCTACCTAGCTCGCTGCCCTCTGTAACCCCGCAGCCAGCCCGAGCCCCCCCTGCACTCTTACCTGGCCATGCGGGGCCAAGCCATGGCTCCTCCAGCTGGAGAAGCACTGACAGAGCATGCTCAGATGTTCTGAGTATGCTCTATCAGAACTTCTCTGGGCGGGAGTTTTAATAACTCCCAGCTCCGGAGGAGCTCTCAGCCAGCTGGAAGACAGAGTCTTCTGGCCAGGTAGGGACTCTGGCTGCCAGCTGTGCATGGCTGGCAGCATCCCCTGTGCGGGGCAGCGGCGCGGCTGTGCAGCTTAGCGAGAACATTGGTTGATTTATACCTTAAGTTGACCTGATTAAGTTGACTTAAGCCAGTGTAGCTGGGGTTTAGCCCTTAAATCAACCTAGCAGCTGCCACTGTGGATGTGGGCAGTCTACAGGAGTTTTGAATATGGATGCTCTAAGTCAACCTGACAAGGTCAAATTTAAGTCTACTTAGAGTTGACCTTGGTAAGTCAACTTAACAGAACCTCCAGTGTAGACATCCCCTTGGATGGTCAAGTCAAGCATGATGGAATGGGAGAAGTTTTAAAATCCATAAGTGTGGATGAGAAGAGGAGTATCCCAATTTGCAGCATGAAGTGTAAAATGTTAGTGTTCCACTGGGGAACAAACTGAAAGAACAAGTAGCATCCAATGTGATATAAAAGATGTGGAAGGAACCTGTAGTGAAAAGAGAGCAACAGGAAGAGCACTAAACAAGGATATACAGTCAGTTAAGACTTTCTGGTAAAAGATAAGGAAAGCTGAAGGAACAGAAAGGCTTAGGGGGAATAAAAAGAGCTTTTGCAGTTATATCAGGGAATAGGGAATACTAGAGAGAAAATAGTTCCATTAATAAATGAAGAGGGAGTCAAAATCAATGGTGTTTCTAAAATGGCAGCATTACTAAATTCCCTTTCACCATCAGTAGTTAACAAGGGGAGTAAAGAACAGGGGTATGGCAGATTATAAACCAAGGAGAGCTTTGGAAATATGATTCTTTGGGGAAAAGGGCAGTTTATGGGAGTATGTGATCTGGACAATCAAATTTGCTGTACAAGTTAGATCAGTGGTTTTCAAACATTGGGTCGGGACCCAGTACTGGGTTGTAGACCCTCAGGCTCTGGGTAGTGGCATCCCCTGCTGCGGCTGCCAAAAGACTGGAATGCATTTTTCAAAGATGAAATTGCTGGGTCATGGGCATAAATGACTTTTTAAAACTGGGTCCTGAGGAAAAATGTTTGAAAACCACTGGGTTAGTTCTTTAAGGGAATCAGCTACTGCATTTACTAAATCTTTGGTAATTGCTCTTGAAGTACAATAGAGCACTGGTTAGGATGGGCAGATGAGGTGCTGCTATTTTTAAAAGTCCTGGCAATTCCCATCTGGTGAATATAAATTCACTCCCTAGTAAAATACGAGAACAGATACCAAGAAAAAAAACAGTATTTATGCTTTTCAAGTGAAGTTCTGCTCCTACTGATGTTAATGGGAGTTTTGCCATTGAGTTCCATGGGCTGAACTAAGACCCTAAGGGTATGTCTACACTTGCAAATTAGTTCAAATTAAGGAGGCTTAATTCAAACTAACTTAGTCCCTGTTTACACTAGGCTTTCATTAGTTCTAATTAAGGAAGTGCTGGTTACTTCGAACTAAGTCTTTAGTTCAATCCGTAGTTAACGTTAAGACAAATTAGTCCACTTTGTTAACTAAATGCGAACATGTTAGCTTGAATTAACAAATATGAACTAACTTTTCCTAGTGTAGACATAGCCTTAGAGAACATCAGGGCTCTGGAGATAAGCAGTATGAGTTTACAAAGAATTAGCTTAGCAGGGCAGTTTGACCATTTTCTGTGCTCCAGAGGGCTCTAGTGTGTACAAGAAACTGTGAAGCATTTTTGGGATGGGGAAGAGCTATGGAGCAAGCAAAGTCACCTAGACTGATTCAGCCAGAATTCCTGTCTCCCAGACAGTGGTACATGACTGCACAGCCACTAGGACCCTGAGTTAGGAAAGCACTCGGCATGATGTTCTTCAAAATGACATTGGCTTCTGAGAACTGTCATGAGGCTGGAAAACAGGTTTCAGGGCTGGACTCTAGAGGTTCTGCAGTTGGTGGAGTGCTTGCTGGTGGTCCAAAGACTTCTAAAGGTATTGAAGCATCTAATTCAACATCAATGGGAGGCAGGCACCTAAGTACTTCTAAAAATCTGGCCCATATGGCTGGGTAAAATTGCATTAAAAGATAGATTAAGTTACCTTAAATACCTCCCAGATAATACTTTCCCATATAGTAGCAATTGCTGCAGTTGCTTTGGGCTTGTTATCTGGTGGCAAATGGGGGAGAAGAAGGCTTGCATATTTATGAGTGAGAGTTAGGTGTCCATGGGATAACCTGTCTGAGAAGATCTGATTCACACCAAAAACAAGCTTGTGTTTGTAAACAAAAAGGTATGAAAATACAGTGATACAACAACAAAAACAATGAGAGTCTTGTGGCACCTTGTTGACTAACAGATTTCTTCAAGTGTAAGTTTACGTGGACTCCAACCCACTTTGTCAGATGCATGTGCATCTGACAAAGTGGGTTGGAATCCACAAAAGCTTGTGCCCGAAGAAATCTGTTAGTCTACAAGGTGCCACAGGCCTCTTGTTCTTTTGCTGTACACAGACTAACACAGCTACCCCTTTGGAAAGTGATACAGCAAGTAGATTCAGGTGGATAAGGTCAGCCTTGTGGAGATGTGATGGGAGGCAGTGATGAGGGGAATACAGATGACCATCAGAGGGCTTTATGTTAATTTTTTAAAATGTAACATTTTCATTCCCCTTTTGAAGACATGAATGGAGCATTCACTATATCTAAAAATGGTGCTGTTATTTTATACATCAGTGGGTAAAGGGCTCCTGGATTATTAAGGACACAGGGTAAAGGTGACAACCAGGAATTAGTCCAGGGATGTTCCATGACTTGTGTGCTGCAAGCTGTCAGACTATGATCATCAGAGTTGTTTGCTGGTGTAAACTCTCCTTGCTTCTTTGACATTCAATCCATCTTCTGCTGGAAGCCAGTGAAGGCCTTTTGTGTGTGTTAATGTGAGCTGGATTAGGGTCACAGTAAATATACATCAGTCTGGAAAAACTGCAGTCTAAAACAACCAGAATATAATAAACTTGCACAGAGAAAGGAAGGTGTTTCTTTAGACGTTCTACTGTCAATAAAAGAGCCACAGTAAAGGACTGGGAGTGGGGGTAATAATAAGGGCCTGATCCTGAGATGAGTTCCATGCACTTATGTGCCGCCAAAGCCTTGGGATTTATGTGTACACACTCAGTTATAGGTTAGGGGTCTATTAAAGGAGTGGGTGGGTGAGTGTCTGTGGCCTGCATTCTGCAGGAGGTCAGACTAGATGATCATATTGGTCCCTTCTGACATTTGAACCTATGACAAATGTACTGAACATATAGGGACAGTGTAAAATAAACTAAATTTCATATTGAGGGTTGTATTAACTTTATAATTCATTTTCATAACTCTCTTAAAACCTCTATTTGTAAAATGAAGCTGCTGCAGAATTTCTACTAGATTGTTATAAAATCTAAAGATTTCACTGCAGGATTTAGGGACCATGACACACAATCAATGGCCCTTTACTGTAGAATTTAAATCCAGCTTGCTACAGAATAGATGGAGCCTTGCTGGTCATATTTTGGTGAGACCTTAGCTGGGATGCCAGATTCAGTTTTGAGCGCTATATTCCCACAATAAATAGGTACACTGGAAAGAGATCAGAGAGGCAGAAGTAGTGGGAAAAGAGGGGAAATATTAAAGGAAAATGTAATGTAATGAGGTGATGTCAGCACCCAGTCAAAACCTGTGACCCAGGGAGCTGCAGTAAAGTAGGTGTCCTGTAATTAGAAAGTTGGGAACCTCAATGGTCTTGTCTAAAATGGCAGTTTCCCCATCACTGGTTTAGCGACTCAGGTGCAGTTGGTGGTATGGTTAGATGACTCCACCAGAAACATGCCAGTAGTCACTCCTCTAATAAAGTTCACAGCATTAACACAACTGGAGCACCGCTGGCTCTGACATGATGCCCTTACTGGGGGAACAACAGTTTCATGAGAGCGCAGATGCCACACTGAAGCAGGAGTGGTAGGATATTCACTGGGTCAAGACAGGAGAGAACAAGAGTCTGTGAATCAGGTGTGGAGAGGTTACTGAAGGTGGGGAAAAGGCACTCAGCTGACCAAGGAAAGTGGTAACCTCTAGTGAGTCTTTCATATCTACCAAAGCATGAAAGTGACAGTAAGAATGTTTGAAGAATATAATTGTTTGAGGTAGTCAAAGATGGATAAACAAGAACAATAGTGTGAGACTAAAACAAAGAAAACTGAGGAGTTTATGAGGAAGTTTGTCTGAAAAACAAGTTATATTAGGCTGTGGTAAATGTTGATCAGCTATAATGCTGTGTGCACCATTCCTCCGTTCTTTAACCATGAGACTGGAGAAGGCACCAAAGAATTTACTGTAGGGAATGTTTCTATATTGGAGGGGGTAATAAAGACTGGGATTTGTTTTAAATCTCTATTTCTATGATTTCATGACATGCTAAATATACTGATACATAATTAGCTTGGCATATCCAGTTCTACTCTGCTACCAATAAGTAATTTGTCACACTAGACTCTTTGGGATGAATTCATCAAAAGGAACAAAGAGAAAATGTTTTAATTTGTAAAATGTGTGGAGTTAGGGTGGGATTTTCAAAAGCACTCAGCCCTGGCCCAACTCTGCTCCAGTAAAGCCACTGGGAAAGCACCCAGTGCTGAGTGTGTTTGAGAGCCCCACAGTTGATGAATAAAAACCTTCTTACATTTGGTATTTCTCTTCTTTTTTAAGGTAATATGCAGGAAGAAGAGATAAAAATAGCTCTTATGAAAGCACATGCTTTTTTACTTACAGAAGGTGAATATTAAACAATTGCAGAAGTTCTAGCTCCAGTAGTTGTGATTTTCTAAAAATAACTCATCTCAGCTCATCACTGTAACTACCTATTATAAAAATATACAATGATGTTGTCTAATACAGTGAAATGCCAAATAGGAAATGCCACATATTCATTAAAATTTAATGAACAGGAGTGAGTTGAGGGCACTGGACAGTGGTACTGAACAGCTTTTTTGTTCCATATGCCAAGAGACTACAAACAAGTACTTCGCACATCAAGTGGTCTACCAGAGGCATAGAGGCAGATAACCCAGCAGTCAGTGGGATTTCTGCTGTTGAATTTGTGAAAACAGTCTTTTTGATGTGAGATCAGTTTTGAGTGCCAGTCATGCTGCACCATTCTTGAGTACATACTGCACCATGTCATTCCTGAGAACAAGTCTTCCTGTCCACCCAGTTGAAGTTCATCCAACTGTTCCTGTGGCTGGTTGAACCAGAGACCATAGCTATGAAAAAGATCTTCATAGAAACAAAAGCATCAGATAATGTCTTCAGCTCACATTATTTCCTTTTTCAAAGTAGAGGATTATTTTCTTCATAGCTCACATACTTATTATTTTCCATCTGGGAACTGCAGTAAATAGGCTTGGTTTTCCAAAGAGTACTTGCCTGAAACTTGTCCACATACATATCTTAGATGTGGACTTTTAGTCATTGTCAGCAATGAGCTTGAAAAAAATCTGATGAAATATTTCTCCATCAGAAATTATGGTTTTACCAAATTTTTTCAAAGGAAAAGATTTATTTTGGTGGTTTATTCCTTGACTTTATTCCTTATTCCCCCCACCCCAGGAAAAACTGAAACAAAATACTTCATTTAGGGACAACATTTATCTCTGCATCTGACTGAGATGCTGCAGGGCTGTATCCATGAGTCACACAGAGCAGTTCAGCTACATTTATAGGCCAAAGTGCTGTGACGTGCTGCACACCCTTGTAACTTGATCTGTGTATCTTTTCTGTTCACCTCTACAGTGTAATTGTGTATGGCCTAATGCTAAGTATGTCACGTATGGTGTTTTTGGACTGTTCATGGCATGCTCTACATTATTGTTATAGTAGCATGTTTTTGGCAACATCACGCATGTATGGATATGACACTCTGTTGTGTCATGATCCCAACTGAAACACAGAGTTGTATTTCTGCATTCCAGAGTGGAATGTATAAAGAACAATGTAGCTCGAGCACCGTGACTTGAGAGGGAAGAATTGCCTGACTGCAAGAAAGAGGGTTGACAGGGTTTGAAAAGAAAAAGGCACATTTTGAAATGGTTAAGGCTCTTCCTATGGATTCCATCTTCAATGCAACATGAAGGACTGTGAAGCATATCCAGGTGGATGGGGGGAGAATCGGGCAGCAAAACCATCATCTGCTGGAACCTGTTGGTAAGCTAGACATGGACAGTAGCAGTGATCTTAGTTTAGAATGTGAATTATTTTTATTTGATTATGATTATCTCTTCTATTGAATTAGTATCTGATTTTGCATTAGTTTAAGTCATAATCACTTAAAATCTTTGTAATCACTAAACTCATGTTTGTTTTATCTAAAGCAGTGTGCTTTTTGGAAGGAGAGAATGGTTATGTCTATATGACAGGGCTCGGTTAAGCCAGTTTAACAAAGTCTGCTTTAAACTGGCTTAAAGTAGGCCTTATTAAAGTGGCTTAGAGCCTCCACACTCAAAATGTCAAGGGACTGCCCATATCCACACTGGCAGCTGCTAGGTTGCCCTAGGAGTGGTGCATTGTGGGTACCTGGCCCACAGTGCACCACAGCAGACGTGCCCCTCTCTGCTGGCCCTCCATTACTACAGCAAGTGAGTGATCACACCACCGTTAATCCTGTGTGTGGCAATAGGCAGCCTGAGGTGTCAGGGAGCCTGACGCAGCCCAGCAATGTTCCAGCACAGCACTCCAAAACCACCCTGCCTTGCCCAGACTCCTTGAGCTCTGGACTAGGTGCCGCAGGGCAGCTGCCAGCCAGGGGCATTACTGGAGTGGGGTTGGGACCTGGGGCTCATCCCCCCCAGCACGGCCCAATCCTGCTCCGGGTCCTGATCCAGTTTCGAGCCTCTTGCAAGGGGCTCGGAGTTGGATGGTCCATGCTGCTTTTCACAAGCAGGAGCCATCTCTGAGCCTCTTCCACTTGTCAGAAGTGGCCCGGAGTCAGAGCGGGCCCTTTCCAGCTGCGCTGTGGGTCAGAGATCCAGGGCCCATGCCCTGCTGACCCTAGTGGAGTGGTGCCCATGCTGCCAGTGAAGGGGCCGGGCACAGCAGTTGTTAAGATTCAAACACTGGGAAACAGCACATAGAGGAAGGTGAAGTCAAATCACTTGTTGTAATGGGGAAAAAGAAATCCATAGTCATGATTTAATCCTGCACTCATGCAATCTAATCTCAAAGAAACAGCAACTTCTTTCTTTCTTTCTTTCTTTCTTTCTTTCTTTCTTTCTTTCTTTC
>ML682006.1:32792036-32925163 GCA_007922195.1 Podocnemis expansa
TTCTTTCTTTCTTTCTTTCTTTCTTTCTTTCTTTCTTTCTTTCTTTCTTTGTGATGTTTCCCAGTGTTTTACTCTTAACAACTGCTTTGATTTGCTGTTACAGTGTGACCTTATCCTACATCTTACACTACCCTGCATTTATTTTCCTCCTATTCTGTCAGTTCCTCCATCTTCAAACCATCTGATGAAGTGGGATTTTCTCCCATGAAAGCTCATGCAGTAAATAACTTTGTTAGTCTTAAAAAGTGCCACAGGACTCCTTGTTTGTTTTACAGCAATATCAGGCATGGGGGGTTGGGCTGGAGAAGGGAAGAGAGACACGCAGGGTCGGGCTGAAAGGGAGGAAGAGGTGGGGTCGGGCTCAGAAGAGGAGAGATGTGCGGTCAGGCTGGAGAAAGGGGAGACATGCAGGGTCGGGTTGAGAGGGGGGAAGATGCCGGATCAGGTTGAGGGAATGCAACGTGGGCTGTAGTGCTAGGATTCAGGGCTGTGGGCTAGGGCTAAGACACGGGAGGTTTTGCACACAGCTGGGAATGCTCCCAGCTGTGTTGTGCCTTCTCTCCAGCCCTCATCCCCATGTTTCAGATAGCTAGGAGGCCAGCTGAGTCGACTTAAGCCAACTCTGGTGCTACATTGGCTTAAGTCAACTTAATACCTTCTCAGTGTGGCCAGGGCTTTTTTCAAGTTGACTTAAGGGGCTTTAAGTTGACTTAAACCCATAGCGTAGGCATACCCAATGTGTGAAAGTCTGACTGGGAGTAAAGCTGGTGCATATTAATTTCTTTGTTAAATTGATGGACAGATGAAAAAGAACTTGCAAGATATTGAACCTTGCAAGGTGGAATTGCCTAGGTTTCCATCTGAGCTGTTTGCTGGGGGACCATCCTGTGAGTAGCTAGGCAGAGCACTCTTTCACTGTCTGAGGGTCTGATTACATGCAAGAGACTGGGTGTGAGCTGACCCAGAACTGGGAGTTCAAATAGCAAGTTGAAGTAAGTTGGGACCTTGAAGTGGAGAATGGGGGGTGGGCACTGTGGCAGACCAGTCTAGATTGCAGGAGGGAAATATCACAAGTACATCATGGGGATGTAGTGTGGCCAGGAAATAGAGCCCATAGAGGCAAATGCACTCACCAGGGACTTGAAACTACATCTCCCATAAAGTGCAGCAACACAGGCAGATTTGGAGATTAATATTGAATCCAAAATGAAACATTTGTTTTGGAAACATTGAAAGATTTCAGTATTTCTGAATGAAATGTTCTCTGAACTTTTTGTTTCATGAAAAATTTCAGTATTTTGCATTTCTTCCTGCTTTGCAGTGAAAACAAATATGGAATACTGGCACTTTTCATTTAGCTCCCCTTGTAACAATGTTCCTTAGCAAGTTACTGAATGAAACCTGCTCCACAATTGAATGTAGTAGGCACTCCATCTGTGTCCAAGGAGTCAATGTTTGTTGATGTTAGTGTCTGAATCTGAAATGGCCTGAACCACTGTACTATAAATCAGTGTTTTCTAACCAGTGTGCCAGGGCAGACATGTGTGCCGTCAGGCCTCAGCAAGCATGCCATGGAATTTTTTTGAAAAACTACTCAAAGAGTTCCGGATTGCTCATGAATATTCATGAGTTCATTTGGAGACTATATGATGGTGTGCCTCAAAATAACTAAAGGTATCAACGTGCACCATGGCAGAGAAGAGGTTGGGAACTACTGCCATAAATACCTTTATCCATAATCCTTCTCAGCAATTTAAGTAGTTCTTGCATTTTGTCTCTTGTATACCTCATGAGTCACGATACCTCATTTAAGAAAGCAAGAGGGGCTCCTTTACATAAGGAGGCAAAATGGCTTCCCCCAAAGACAGGCAGCCAGGTTTGCCCTACCCCTAAGAGGGCAGAGCTGGGGACAGGGAATATTAAAGGCAGGCCTGGAACTCAGTTGTGGTTTGGTGGCTGAAGAGGAAGGAGCTCCCTCTGCTTTCTTTGCAGGCACATCAGGAGACCTGGCCAGCTGAGAACTTACTTGAGCTCTGGGGATCAGATTGCTGCCTGGATCCACCAGCAACATCCTTGCCAGAGATCTGGCCTGCTGAGAACTTACCAGAGCCTTGGGGAGCAGATGACTGCTTGGACTTATCAGCCACGAAAGGGCCAGGGACACTGCCTCAGGGGACCACCCCAACAGAATTCCTGGAGCTACCTATGCTGCTGTCACCGCCACTGGGTGAACTGGCAGTCCCTGTTGACCTGTCCATCTCCTGTGACGTAGAGGAGCTTCCCCTGGCCAGTGAGGACCACCCCAAGAAGGCTGGGTGTGATTTGGAGGAGCTACCCTCAGCGGAAGACCTACCTGGCTTGTTGGCTCTGTAGCACCCTGATGAGGACAACTATCTGGATGAAGCCAAGGAGGATCAGGTACCTCGGGTCATACAGGCCAGGGGTGAACCAGGGGCTCAGAGCCTCAAGGCAGCAGAGGCTGAGTCAAGGAATAAACCGGCATGTTGCAGACAGGACCCTGCCAGTTCCCTACCCAACTATGAGGCCCAGCTTTGAGACCTGGGCTGGGACACAGTGGATTTGGGTTAGTCTGTGACCTCCCACCTCCCCGCTTCCAAGTACCTGTTGGAAACATCTCCCAATGACCCCTAGCAACCCGCTTGTTTTCCTCCTTTGTCATTACCTCCTACAGACTATAATAGTTAACTGCCAGCCCTGCTGCCGGGCCAGAGACAGTAGCACAGACTATAACAATTCACTGCCTGCCCTTCTACCTGGCCAGAGACAGTAGTACTTGGTCACCGCCTCATTTGATAAGTGAGGCGGTCGACAGCAGTGCCTAGGCGCCCTACCAGGAGGCTCTGGCGCCCTGTTTTACACTCACCAACCATGTCTGAGAGTTTAGATCAGTGGCCTAAAAAAGGTGGGAATATACAGGTTTTTGAGTCATTCATATATTGCAATCTTTTCAACTGTATTTCTTCATGCAGCATAGAAATTCTCTATGCATCATGTGATTTTCTTTTTGTTCTGAAAATATCTGCACAAGCTGCTTCTAGTCAGTGGTTCCTATGACGTACAATAGGAGACACTTGAGAAGTGACAGCAACCAGATCATTTGAATTATGAATGAATTTTGCAACCTTTTGTAGTTCTCATACCAGACATTCCTTTTGTTCTATGCTTGGAAAGATTCCTATAGTTTGTTTGCAAATGATGTCTGAGGTTGAATGTTTTGGTAATCATATACTCTGAACAAAGAAAACGTAACCTAGACAAAACAGGTCATGTTTTGAAAGTTCTCTAATGCTTTTTTGCCATGTCTTATTACAGAAATGGCTCATTTAATTTGGCAAGAGTCCAGCCAGCTTCCCTACATATCATGTGCTGTATCTTGATTCCTGCACCAAGTCGTAGATTTGCCTCCCCATAATCTTTTTAATCCTTCAGAAACTCTCATGGACCTTAGCAGAATCTGCATCAGGCTTACAGTCACTGTTGATGTACTACTATCCCCAGAAGGTTTCAGAAGGTCATTATAATAGGTTATTAGATCCAGTGCAGCTGATAATATGCTTGTTTCTTGTACTGCATGCTGTGTAATACCATGAGAGGATTCCATACTTCTATCACTAAACTAACAACTATTTCCACAGATGTAACTGTAGCTGTTGTTTTAGCTATAGGCAACCAGACTGACCTCCTAACGCCTCTTCCAACCTCTTTCTACTGCAGTCTGTGCTCCTTCTCCAATTTCCATGTAGGTTGCTACAGTGCTAAATAACTAGGGTTTGTGTATTCCTAACCAAGAGCCTACTCCAACGTCCAATGAAGTGTGCTTCATTGACATAGTGGCATTTGATTCTGAACTGTTCCTTATATAAGCATTGGAGAAATGCCAGCTTTCCTTCAATGTAGCTGAGACTTCCAGAGATGGTTAATTCCTAGTCTCCAACCAAAATTTGGGTCACTAAATGATTACAAGGAGAAATCAATCTCATCATTCCAACAGGCATATGATCATTGCAAAGACAACTTAAATACCTCCCGCCAACTCAAATATTGTTAAAATTCCCATAAAAGGGAAAAGTGCATCAGATCACGTTAATCCAGTTAGAATAAAAACACACCCTCAGTCTAATTCTCCTGTTAGATTTTTCTGAAATGCTTGCCTCATTTTATTTCAGATCATTACAAGTAGCTGAAAAGCTTTTTGATCTTCTTTATGGCCTAGTTAAACTAACTTGGGCCATATCACATCAGCTATCCTTGAATCTAATCCAGGTTTTGGGATGGGAATATGCAGTGCCTTTCTCTTCCCATGTTTATACCCCTCTTATTTCTATACCACACCCACCATAGTTCTAGCTGAGGAGACCTGTCTGTGGTTCTTTTCACAGGCTGTCGGCTGGTTACGATGCTTTGGGGAGTTTAACCGAGATCATTAAGTGGTGGCATTGCCAACTGCACAGCAACTCAAGGTGACTTAAATGCTATGCTTCTTTGGCTTATGGCCCTGGCAGAAATAGCCAGCATACAAACATGCAGGTCACACTCTGGCTTCAACCAGCCAATTTTTTCAGGGTGATTCCAAATTCTTCCAAGTCCCATAGTTACCCATGCAGTGTCCAGCTCTCCTCTGGAGCACTTGCAGAAGTTAAGTTCCCAGTGTCATGAAAGACATAGTAAATAGCAGCTCATTAATTTAAGCGGGGTTTGACAAACACTCTCCAGTCATTCACAGCACTGTGTTGATTTATACTAAAAGTAAAACACATTTATTACACAAAAAGTCATGGGTTTAACTGATACCAAGTATAAAGAATAAAGCAGGAAAGAATTATGAGCAAACCAAAGTAAAATATGCTTTTGAGACTAAAATGTAATTTCAGATAGTTACAGTCTTTGCCTAAACAGGGTTCTACCCTATACTCAGTTCCCAAAGACTTCAGCCCCCTTGACTAAAGGACCCAATGATCTGTGATTTCAGAGCTCTGGCTTCTTTAGTTCCCCAAGTGAAAGATGTCAAAATGTCCCCCCTTCCTTATATCATCCCAAGTTTATAGACACTGCTTCAAGAGGCAGAAAAACTTCGTGGGGGGACCAGAGTTCATCCCATGTCAAGACTGCTAAGTAATTATCTTTCAGCATTTACTTGCCTGATAGCTTGTTTACCTTGTATGTCAAATGGGTTTTCTTTGACTTTGGTCACTCTTGGCTTAATTTACATTGGAGACACATTAAAGCAGGTGGAACCATATTCCTTTGCCTTTGGCAAGCACAGCTTAGGCACATTTTAAAAATATATTTGCATATTTTACACACAAAGTCCTTTGTGGGCTTCCTATATGTACATTATGCTAAACTATTAATGATTGGTGAGGTATTAGTTGGCCATGATATATTACATGCTTCCTTTTTGGTCTGTGTCTTGACAATACTTTGCCCACTGGCCTAGCAGTGCTTTGAGGTGCATTACACATTACAAGAAATGTACCCTCATCCTCTTTTACGTAGGGTCCAAGTTTACATCTTTGAGGACTATAGCACTCCATTTCCAGTTAGGATAAAGGGAGCTGAACCAGGCCCTTTGGTTATCTCCACAGCGCTGCTAGTACTTGCTGGCCCAGGGCACGCTAGACCAACATGAGGGAATTTTCAACTTTCTCCAGTGAATGAGATGTCATTTTCTAACCAGACCTATCTAAACATGAGAGACCAAGTGAAAAAGCTATAGTGGTAAGTTGGCACAATTCATTGATGCTGAGCACACAAAAATTAAATTTTCAATGTTATTGTGCCAAGACTGGGTTTGTTATGTGCAGGGCTAAATTCTATTCAATGTACATGTGCTATGAGATGAGAGCACACAGAAGCTGACACTTCTCCTTACACAGGAGGGTTTCTGGGAGAAGTGCATGGGCAAATCAGCACAGAGCAAGGACGGAGCAGTTCTCATGTCCTGCCATGAGCATACTATCCAGATCAGGAAGGAGGAGGAGGGCCCATGAACCTGCCTCTCCAGTGTAACAGCACACACAGGGGCATGTTTCTGTGCAAACTGAGCCTGGATATTCTGCTGGAAAAAAGCATTAATTTGCACCCACATTCTGGATGGTAGAAGTTGTACAGAGCATAACTTTGCCTCAAGAGTATAAATCAGTGAAGAAGTGCGCATGTAGAGTCCATTGCTGGCACTGGGTGTATAAATGCAGGAAGATGGCCAAGGACCTGATCCAGCATGTATGCCCTCTGTCAGCATGGCCCAACAGAATGTTCTTTTCTTGGGTTTGGGTGGAGTGACGGACTGGTGCAGGAATCATCCGTCTCGTGCTGCATGTTGAGTGTGGCTTTGATGTGAGGCACTCCTGAACACAATCCTTGACAGACTAGGCCATGGGTAAGAAAAAACCCAACTCAGGCTCATTAGAAAATTAAAACCTTTTTGTAATTTAGAAGAGTCTGTGTGCTTCTATGACCTCCTGCCTTTCCAGCGTTGGCCTCTCTGCTATGGGTTTGCTTCTGTGAACCGAGGAAGTTAGGCCAAGATCCAACCTTTTATTTTGAACCAGTTAAAAATCCTGGTCCTTGGCCCAAACTCAAGTGGTCCAAAAGACACTGAAATCGGAAAGGGGTTTCACTGGTGGGTGTTTGTGTGGGCATCAGTGCCTGTGGACAGACCATGAAAATGATGTAAGTGGAATGGCAAAAACATGGGTTAGTCTACACACAAAGGGAACATTTTCACATGCTTTATGCATCAATGACATAAAGCTGCACTGAAGCCCTGAATTGAAGCCACCTGAGGGGAATGGGGGTGCAGAAAGAGAAGCTGTTCAGGGGACCTTTTCCTAACTGTATGCAGCTAGTGAGGCTTTTACACCCTATATCACAATGTGCTCTAATGGTCTCTGGTTAACTAAAACAAGGCAAGGGTTCATCTTTCCTTCTCTGCAAACAGTATTACACAGTGTGTGGTAAATAATAATGCACAGAAATATCATTAAAAAACTATTTGTGGAAGATATTTGCCTCCTCCATGCGGCCATGTTGACGCAGAACCTATATTTCCTGTTTATTTGTTCTGTTTGTTTATTTTACTGGACCACCCCATAAACCTGGAAGAAACAGGCTAGGAAAAAAAATTATAGCAACACCAACTATTCTGGGAGATACACGAGCCCCTCCATGTTTATCAGGTTGAGGGCACTGTATTTTGATGTCAATAAGCAATTTTTCCAGCCCGGTCTCCTGCCCGACCCTTTTAATCCATCAATATATTATTAGAGATAAAGTTGGTGGATGCCTGCTGCAGTTAGAAGATAAATGACATCTCTGAAGTCAGGCATTAAAGACTAGATTAAGGCCTTGTGACACCGTTTTCAGTGCTCATCTGTGCACTTCTGTTCAACCTATCACACTGAGTGACAAGAAAGAAAAATAATGAACTGGGCCAAGGAAAGAAGAAGGGAAAAAAAGGCAGAAATAGAGAGATATTTTTTCCCCCTAACAAACAAACTACATCAGTTCACACTCGGGATTAGACTGTATTTAAAGAAATAAAAAAGAAAGGGGATGGGAGGGCGGGAAATGGATGGTGCTGTAAAGATTAAAATAGGAGAAAGGGAAAGTAAAATGAGGCATTTTCAGTTTTGTTGTGTCCTGGAGTTATTTTATTTTTCTCCTGCAGGAGTGACCTAGTTGAGTTTGCTGGATCTGAAGGGTTTTGTTGGGAGCCAAATCACACCCCATTCAAGAGGTGTGAAATGCATCCTTCTGAGGGAGGCAATTAAAATCTTCATGAAGTGTGTGTTTTTTGCCCTTTGATTCCCCAAGACTGCCTTTTGTCTTTGATGCTGGTTGCTATGCTGCTTTTATTCAGTCTCTTTTCAACATTGATTTATACCAAGGCTCCTGGTTGCATGACTACAAAAGCTTATGTCTGCCCCCCCCCACAAAAGGGTGCCAAGTGCAGTGACTTCCTTTTGCACTGCCCATAGGATTTTCATGGCAGCATGCAAGGTGCTGAACGTCCATTAATCTGCTGAGTCTTCAAGAGAAATGCTGTATCTTCATCTTCACCAATTGCTACATTCCTGGCAAAACTTGACTGTCTCAGCTTTTGGACACGGTTAAGTCTCGGCCACTGGCACCTAGAGCTTTCACCTGACCCTCTGTTCCCAGCTGTAGCCTGACGCAAGCAACCGCTTCCCACGGCCATCCCAGCCTCTCACCTCCTGCTATTCCTCTCTATTGACGGACTCCAACAAATCCCACGGCTGATTTCTTGATCATCTGTAGACCCCCTCAGCATTCAGTTTGCCCATGCTATTAACCCTGCTCTTTCAGATGCATCCTTCATGGGTCCCTCTCCTGGCACTGCCTTTGCCACAAGTACTCGCTTCCAACTTCCCCCCCCCAGCTGATGAATTTATTGTCCCAATCCCTTGTCTGCCACACCTTGTACCTTGCTCCCTCCCACCACCCACCCTTGATTTCACCACCCTCTCCTGCAGTAGGATTCATGCTCCCCAGCAGCCTGTCCCTGACTGATGGGCTTTTCTCCCCCCACCCCATATGAAAAATGAACTCAGTTGCTTCATTCTACAAAACTGCTAGGAGGATCTCGCTTGTACACTTCAGCTGGGGCATGCCAAGGTTGGACTAAATGCTGTGGCAGCAGTCTGGCCTGCTGCTACCATGGCGTGGCTGCTGTGGTACTGGGGATCGTTGCCAGTAAGGGCTGAGCTTTTCAGGAAGAAACTCCAGGTGGAGCTCCAACAGGAACTGAACACAGAATTAAAGAGATCTTTTGCAAGGGTCTTAACCACAGCAATCACTGACAAGCACAGGGTGGCGGGATGTTGAGCAGACTATTCTTATGTAGCCCCACAAGACAATACTACATTTAAAAAGGGGACTGTATGAATCAAATCTAATTTGGTCAAGCATTGTGTCTCTGACACAGCAATGGCTGACAACAGGCTGCAGTTTATCGGGCATGAACATCTAGTGAAGTGTAAATTTTGACAGGTAACCCCCCTGCTCATCCTTACCCCAGGCCAACGGGTGGTGGGAAATGGTGTCAAAAATAACATAGCACTGGCTTTAAAGGGCTGTGGCAGCAGCCTCTGACCCATAGCTTACCCTGTTAAATTACACAGCACCACTGAACAACACATGTCACCTGCTGACATTTTGACCAGTGGAAGACTGAAAACATGAATGGCTGCATGGTTAGAAAGTAATGTCAGAGTCACTGGGGACTTGCAGATGTACACAGAGACAGATAAGGCAAAATAAAAGAAACTCAGTATCCTCTGAGGGCCTGAGGACTGCCAGCACATCATTGAAAAGACACCAGACATCTCTAGGGTGAGAGACAATGGGCACAAACTGTGGAGGGGTCACACAAGTGGCTTGCCAGCCATGCATGCTGTGGGAGCTGTTGCTAGCCATGTATGTCCAGCATCCCTGGCAGGCACACTGGATTTCAGTGCAGGGTGCAGGTGAGACCCACAGCCCTGCACACATAAGTGCCTCATGTCACGATGACCAGGGACGGGTACATGTGGCATAGCCTGCCTGTCACTGTCAGAGCAGATGGAATATGATGAATGTAGGGGACGCACCCACATTTTAACCTGTGATGGGGTTGTGAATGACAGTCTCCTCTTGAGCTGAAGGCTAAGGCAAGGGGTAGCCTCAAAGATATTGATACACCTCAAATCATCAACCTTATGTCAGAGTTACTAGCAAGAAACAAGCAAAGATGTGCATCTGCGAGGATGCCAGACCCCTCCAATAGACTTGACAGAAACACAGGGTGTATGGTAGAGGCAGGGTCTTGGGGCTCCTCACCTGCTTGAGGCAGCCTCTTGAGCAGGAGGGGAAGCTGTTCAAATGGGGGTGGTCTGTGGGGGTTCTCCTGGGAACTGTTTGAAATAGCCTTTCTTAATGCCTACATTTGAGAATATCTAGTCATTTCAAAAGAGAGAGTTAGGCAAGATTTGTCCTGTATTATTCATCAGTCTTTCTGGCTGGTGTGGAGGGGAACATAGTAGTGTGGCTTATCTTCCTTCAGAAACAATGGCCAGAGGACTTGCAGATGGGACAACTCTTCTACTGCTGCTGTTTCACTTGCAATTAAACCAGGCACCAGCTTCTCTGGCATCTATTCCTTCAAATTCTCCAGCTTAGTGAGTCCAGGGGAGGGTGTTTCCCTAACCTCTGTACAAGCAGACTTGAGTCTAACCTTCTCTAGAAGTTTGCTTCACAGCCAGATCTGTGTGACCGAGAATTCTTTTCAAGTGGCTTTCACGTAGTTCATCCTCAGCTTTGTCATTTGAATAGGATAGAAAGAATTGAAGATTAGGGCAAATGCCCTGTTAGAAGAGCTCCATTGTAGTAACTCACCCAAGCCAGCACAGCAATATTTTCTGTGCAAGGCCCATCCTCACTGCTGGTTTGCAGAGCAGAGATTTTATGTAATAAAAGTGTGGAATCTAGCTCAGAATCTGACATTGCTGGCTGGGGTCTCCATTTTGTTCAGTGTGTACATCTCTGCTGTCCTCTCTTTTGAAGATTTTATTTTTTTTTATCTCTTAAAAAAAAGATTACTTTGTCACAATAATTCAGCAAAGGGTTTCTGTGCCTCTAGAAAATATTAATAGACTATTATGAGGTCCTACAACTAATTTCTCCACACATATCATCTGTCTTTGCATGGCTATTAAACTCCAACAATATTTCATGCAATGCTTTCCTGCTAAATTAATTTGGTTTCTTCTTCTCCTGCTCCTTTTTTTTCTCCATCCACAACCTTTAAAATTAAATTGAATCTTCATAATTATGGTTTTTTGTTGTTCCTCATATCTTTTTCTTTTCAATTTCCCTATCAAAGTAACTATAGAGTTTAATAAAGATGTAAAGAAACAGAAATGAAAGTGTAAGAGACAGGAATGGGTTCGATGTGTTGGGATCAGTCAGGGGCTGCACCCCCCAGGAGAGGGTGGGCTGGGGCGAGAGGTTGGGAGCTCTCTTGAGTAGCTAGAAATAGGTAGGAGAGAGACGTTTGCTTTAAATAGTTGAGTAAATGTGGCACTGCTGTGACAAGCACCCTGGATCTCAGACAGGCATGCAAATTCCTCTGGTTCACAGCATAGTTCACTCAGAATTTACCCTCCTGGTGTAGTTTTTGACATGTTGGACCTCATTCACCACTCCCTTTTCATGTCAGATAGGCTGCTGTGAAGGGTAGGTAGATGGTTTCTTGGGTAACACTCCTGGCACAGGGGATGAGCCTTTTACACTGGGCACAGTGCCACAGAGCCCAGCTCTAGGCCCTGTGCACACGACCTCCAGGCATAGGGGGTGTTTTGAGGCAGGCTAGGGCAGAACGGAGGCTAGGCGAGTGGACTAAAGGAGGCTTGGACTGGGAGCTATGATAGACTTACATCATGGTGCACTTTTCAGTGGTCCACAGTGGCCATTGCAACAGAACCAGAAGTCAGTGCGGTCCTGAGGCTGGCTCTAATTTGTGCTGCGGGTAAAAATGGCTCCCAGTAGCACTCAATCGGGAAAGTGGAAACTGCCCACTTCTATCTCAGTGCTGGGCTAAACATAGACCATGACCTGAAATCAAATGCTGCATGGTTACTAAGGCCATAAAGCAGGTTTGGCCCCAGTCCAAAATCTCCTATTAATACAGAAGTAACCCCTCTGTTTCGTGTATCTGTAGAACATCCAGAAAAAGTCTTATTGCCCATCTCCTAAAAAGTTGTATTGACTCAAATCCCCAAGCCATGAAATAATGAACCATTCATTCATTCATTCATTCATTCATTCATTCATCTTTTACAGTTTTTCTTCTGCTGTGTCCGTTGTTCAGTGCTAAGACTACAGCTCATTCCTTCCAAATTGTTGCATCTCTATGACCATGGAAGCCTTCTCCTCTGCTCTGGGATTGATCACCTAATCACCTCCCACCCAGATCTATTTGTTTACTTAGGATTTTGTATTGATATCCATCACCACATTGTTTAATCATCTTCCAGGTTAATTAAGTTGGTGTGCCAAGGACCCTCATGGGATCTTCAGCTATTCTCTGGCTATAGAAAGCATGGCATGGAGTAGTGATCTGGGAGGAAAGAAGCTGATGGTGGCTGTAAATATTGCTCTACCTATGATAGACCATATCTGTCTGGGATTTCACAGTGTTTCCAAATGTTCATCTCATCTCCACTCCTATAGCAGGTTCCACTGGATAAAAAGCAGTTTATCTTCACCATTCTCTCATACTGCAACCAGGGCTTTGGGGTCTGTATTGTCCTACAGCTGATTTAGCTGTTTATACAAAGAGATGTGGTCTTAAGGCATTGTTGCTTTGAAGAGCAGCACTCAGGCCACCAACTGGCAGTGGGACTGGACTGGAGCCCAGTGGAGCAGCCAACAGCAGTGGGATCCTTATGGAGGCCTAAGTCAAGTGCCAGCCTTTTTAAAGGAGGCTCACCCATCATCTGAATTCTCAAAACACTGGGCAGTTAATTGGGACTCAGGGAATAAGAGTGCTCTTAGGCTTCCCTACTTTGGACTTGTTTCATGCTTACCAATTTGCACAGAGCTTTGGTTCTGTAGGCAACCAAATAAATGACTTGGTTTAAATTATTAAACCACACAAAAAAAAAACCAGGTTTTTCCTATCAGATGTGATTTCTAGCTGGGCAGAATCTGAGTATGGGCGAATGACTTTCCTTGGTTTGCTTGGGGAAAAATATAGTCAGTGAAGGGGAAAATCCACCTCTCCAGCAATGGCAAATGAACACATGGGTCCTTGCTAATTTGAGGACCCTGGAAGGAGTGCTGTAAGCTGCATAAAATGTGGGGTGACCAGTGCTGCAACTGTGACCCCTTCTCTTTTCTCCTCCTCCTTCCCTGGGGCCCTTCCTCCTGGCTAGACTGGAGGAGCCTGGGAAGAACCACCCAAGGAGCCCTGGATCCTCTACCTGCCCAGGAGCTGAGAAAGCTCCGGACTCCCGGCTGAGTATTTCCTGCAGAATGACATCCCTTTGCACATGCCTCCTGCCCCTTATCAGCCTCACCTGCATGGAGCAAGGGGAGGTGCATGGCAGGGAAGAGTGATGGGAGCAAACATGAGAACAAATGGGCTTTGTGTCAACAAATTCAGGCTAGAGAAAAGTGAAGCAGGACTTGCCTTTTGTACCCTGGCATCTTCTACCTGGAGAATTGCAAACCATGCAAGCCCACCCCATGAGACAGCCTCCACAAAGGTGTGTTCCCCTTTAACAGCTCCTCACCCTGGCTCCACTGCAAGTGGCAGAAGGTACTTTGGATTTGCCATCTACCTGGGTGAGTAGACTGGTTTTAGATGTTACATTTTGCTGCTAGGTTTATGGATACTCTTGGTTGCATTTAGAATTCAGATCAAAAGTGCCAAAAAATCTTGGGTTGGTGCCTTTTTTAATTGGATTGCATAAATTGAAATAATGAGCTGAAGAGGTCAGTAGAGAATAATTCAGCAAGTGGCCATCTAGTGCCAGGGAGAGGAGACCACTGGGATGTGGGTGACAGGCTGGGCACAAGCTTTCTCTAGGAATACTTGTTTTGGTGAGCATCTCTGTCACTGTCCCCAGTGGGCTTGCTTCCGTGCCACTGGAGTTAGGAGGATAGCATGGTGCTTGAGTACGGTTAAATAGTCCAGTGGAGTGTCCTACACTGCTAGCAGCATCCGCAACAGATTGTGGCCTGTCACCAAAGTGCTCTTTCTCAGCTAAGCCATGGGCTTCAGATGAATTTTGCAGCTGGTGAGCACTACTACTGTGGAGCATTGCTTACCTTTTTGCAGTGAAATCAGAGCCAGTATGATGCCCTATTAAAGCTGGCCATTCCTATGCCTCTAGAGATCATAGAATCATAGGGCTGGAAGAGACCTCATGAGGTCATCTAGTCCAACCTCCTGCTAAAAGCAGGACCACTCCCACTAAATCGACCCAGCCAGGGTTTTGTCTAACCGGGTCTTAAATGTTTCCAAAGATGGAGATCCCACCCCCTCCCTAGGTAACCCATTCAAATGCTTCACCACCTTCCTAGTGAGAAAGTTTTTCCTAATATCCAACCTCAACTGCCAGAAGCTCCTGGACACAACCTTAATGATATTAGTTTGTGGTGTGGCTCAGGCACGTTCAGTCCTCGATCAGGGGAAATGTGCAACATTTTTCAGCTTATGAGTAATTGTCTCTCCTGGCTGCCGAACACAGGCAAAGGCAATGGGTCTCTCTTTGCCCTCTTCCATCACATGCAATAGGGCGCGTGGGTGTCGCCTAGAGTGATCAGATAGCAAATGTGAAATATCAGGATGGGGATGGACAGGAATAGGTGCCTATATAAGAAAAAGCCTTGCATATTCAGATTGTCCTGATAAAATCAGGACATCTGGTCACCCTAGAATCATCGTCTACACTGAGCCATGTGTAAATGGCAGCAATCATCAGTGCAGTCCTATCTCATAGATCTTGTTTGCATTTACCACATTCCTTTGACCATTTCCAGAGCTTGTCCATCCCTGACAATTTCTTCAGGGCCTTCCTGTGCTTGAAAGCTTTTCTGAAAAGCAGTCCTGGTAATTTAACACATCTGCACATGTTCAGATGTCAGCCTTGTGACTGCATTTGGGTGAAATCCTTCTGCTTCCCTGGCATGCCCTATTCATTCCATACATGACTATGAAATGCAATTCTTAGCCTGCTTTCTCAGCCTCCATTCAGCTCACAGCCAGCAAGCTTCTCCAGAATCAGTCGGCAATTTGCTACAGGGAACCCTATGATTAAAAATGTCATCAAGGAAACAAACCACATAATCGAGTCCGGTAAAATCAGCTCCATCACGGACTGAAAAATGGAGGCACACTTGAAACATAATACAGCATAGTGGAGACTGATGTGTGTGCATGTGCGTGTGTGTGTCTGATATTTGCAATCAGACACTCATCGGTGTCTGGATCTAGCTCCATTTTCTGTTACACATTTAAGAAATCAAGCATACAGGAATAATTGCTCTTTGCTAGGGTCACAGATAAATCTTCTGCCCTGGACAAAGGGTAGGTCTCATTGTCACTGAACTGATTTATTGTGCCCTTATAGTCAGACCTGTCTAATTTTTGTCCTCTGACTACAGGTGCTGCTCAGTTCTTTTTTTCCTCTTCGGCTACAACTGCTCACTAATCTTGATAGCTCTGGGCTCTCTGCCTCCTGTGCAGGGGAGGGGAGAGTGAACTTTGCAAAATGTTAGTCCAGCCTCAGGCTAGCTCCTCATTTGGAGTAAACTAATGAAACTATTTTGGCTTCCATAGAGCTATGCCATTTTACAGCATATCAGGATCTGGGCCCTCAAAACAAGGTATGACCTGACTTTTGCTTTCAAGCTTTCTCTGGGGCCAGACACTTCCTTGGACACATCTTTAATGAGAACTAGGGTTTGTTATACATTCGGGTCCATTTTAAGAGGTTTCTAGGAAGACAAGCACATTCTCTTTGCTAAGACTGTTCTATGAGTTTACCGGCTACTTTATAGGAACATCGGCTTACCCCAGCCTAGGAATTTTGTTCTTCTAAATAGACCTTCGGCTGCAGTGGGGATTTATATTAAGATCATGAAATATCTTCATATTTATTCTTTCCAGGGGCTGAAGGGGGGGGGGGGAGCAGTGGGCTTTCCCTAACCTTACTCAGAAATGAAGCACTGCCCCTCTAAGATGTCAGAATGAAAAGCTGCTGACAGTAGACACAGATTTCTGTAGTCGGGTTAAACCTCCCCCTTTCCCAAGTGCTTTGATCAGCACTGAAACAGTTAACAGGGACAATATTGGCACCATCATCATTAGGTTGCAGGAGCAATATGGCATTGCAATGACTACAGTCAGTTTGTTCCTCTCAGTGCTATCAGGCTGTCCACAGGGTTAGGCAGCTGTCACCACTGCAGTTTACATCTGGGTCACAGTCTCTCGGAAGGTTATCTTCAGACCCATAAGTGGTTAGAGGTGCTAATTTTTCTGATGAATGCTTAGTTTTTGTGGCACAAGACAGTATCTCCTTGAGAAATCCTACCAGCTTTCCAAGTCACCATGAGCTTCCCAGTTTGCCATCTCAGCACCCATGTCAGCCTGTGCATGGAGGAAAGGGAAGAAGCAATTTTTCACCTGGTTCCAATTGACTTTCAGTGGGAATTAGCACCTAACTGCCACTTATATCACCAAAATCTTCCCCAAGGAGCATGATTTTTAGATTTCAAGGCGATTAGGAGCCATTAATTCTCTAAGCAGATCTCCTCTTTGACACAAATCAAAAATTCTTACCTGTGTGTGTACCGTTTTAGCATGTGAGCATTCACAGTTACTGTGGTCCTGAAATGTTTTGCTGAATCAGAACTTCAAATACACACCTACCTGTGGACAGAGGTGCCTAACTTTAAGAAGTCCCGTCTTTAAGGCCCGGCTCCACAAAAGTATTTAGGTTCTGATCGGCCTCTGAAAGCAATGAAAGTTAGGATTTTAAAACCTTTCCAGGCCCAAGTGACCCCACCTCTGAAATTAGTGTCTGTTATTCATCTAGACCAGGGGTGGCCAAACTTATGGAACTCAAGAGCCACACAAGTTGATTATTAAACCTTTGAGAGCCGCACTGAGGCATATACCCATATACTTTTACCTACTCCAAAATTACTGTTTAAAATTCATTGCACACATTAATTTTATTATAAAAAGAGGACAAATATTGATCCTACTAATGTCAGAGTCTAATAATTACTTAAGGGTACCACGAAAACTAGGCCTATACAATAAAAACTTAGCTGCTGCTCGATGTAGAAGACTGCAGGCTAGTGTAGAGTTTTTTAAAATCCCAAACATGCTGCATTCCCCTCCACACCCCCCCCCCCCGAACTCCTAGGATGGGGCTGATTTCCTAAACTGATTTGCTGACATTCTTCCAGGAGCCACAATTTTTCATTCAAGAGTCAAATGTGGCTCCCGAGCCACAGTTTGGCCACCCCTGATCTAGACAAACATACGAAAAGGCAAAAGAGTCACATACTAGTCACTACTACCATCTCCAAAAGATGAGATTTGCTGAAAGTGACACAATTCTCATGTAACATACAGTAGAAATTCCTGAAATGTGTTTACATCCTACCCCACAGAACAGGGCCTTGCTCTCAGCTAAAGCCTCAGTGCAGAATAACAACAATGATGAATAGTTAATTATTGTTGGTGTAAGTTCATCAATTTAAACACAATAGTATTTCTTATTTTCAAGGAAACCTGTTTATGTTTTGCCCACAAATCCTAAAAAATACCACAGAAATTGGGGGCATGGTAAGTAATGAAGAAGACAAGTCACTGATTCAGGATGAGCTAGAGCAGTGGTTCCCAACATTTTCTCTGCTGTAGCACACCTTGCCCCCTTTAATTAATTTGAGGCACACCACCATATAGTTTCCAAATGAACTCATGAATATTCATGAGCCAATGAGCCAAGCCAGAGCTCTTTGAGTAGGTTTTCAAAATATTTTGTGGCACACCTACTCACACCTGATGGCACACCTAACTGCTCGGGAAACACTGATCTGGAGCACTTGGGAAACTGAGTGCGAACAAACACGATGTGTTTTAATATGGCTATATGTGAATGTGTGCAGCTGGGACTAAAGGCTGTAGCCCGTGCTTACAGGATGGAGGACCCTACCCTGGGAAGCAGCAATAATCAGCTGTACATGTGCTCCCAGTGGCCAAAAGAACTAATTTCATCCCGGGATGCATAAATAGGGGATTTCAAATAGGAATTGAGATGTTATTTTACCTTTGTCTTTGACACTGATATGCTTGCTGTTGGAAGACTATGTCCAGGTCTGGGCAAGCAGGATGCTGAAAAATTGTGGAAGGTTGAACGAAGAGCCGCAGAAATGATTAAAGGATTCATGCCTTATAGAGGTAGCCTGAGAGAGCTCAGTTTATGTAGGCTAACAAAGAGAAGGTTAAGGGGTGACTTGATCGCAATCTGCGAGTATTTACATGTGGAACAAATAGTTAACAGTGGGCTCATCAGTCTAGAGAAGAAATATGTAATGTGAGCTGGTGTTTATAAGTCAAAACACAGCACATGAAGCCAGGAAATAAGGCAAAAAAATTAAGAGTAAAAGTAATGAAACACCGGAAAAATTCACCAAGGATCATGGTGGGTTCACCATCACTGACAATTTTGAAATCAAGATTGAATATTTTTCTAAAAGATCTGTTCTAGGAATTAGTTTGTGGGAATTCTCTGGTCTGTGCTATGCAGAAGGTCAGATTAGATGAGCAGAGTGGTCCCTTCTAGCCTGGAACCTATCAATCTATGAACAATTTGATGCAAAAATCTCATGAAACATGTTCACTGTATGCAGAAATCTTTTTGTGTAATATCCCCTTATCTCTTCAGTCTTTATAAGCATTCAAAGGAATAATAAAATAGTTATCAGGCTACAGTAGTAACATTTCATTCCCTGAAGGGCAAAATAGTTCCCTTGATGGTGCATATTGCCTTAAACCTTTAGCTGAGGGCAATATATATATATAGACTTGGGGATTATTTTTTCCCTAGAGCATATTTTACTGATATTGCCCCCACAGCCAGTCAATATTTGTATAATATATATATAAAATAATCTTAGATAGATGGATAAAAAAGCAAGTAAAATTCACCTCAGAAAGCCTTTTATTCCAAGTGGAAAATTGCCCTGCAAACGTACTCAACACAATACCCAGTACTTCACTCGAAAGTGACAGTTGCAGCTGTTAAGGCAGCTACATTATCTCATCTTTGGAGACAAATTTCAGGCTATATTTCACTGCTGCCTGGTAGTGTATATATGCCCTAAAGACTGCTCAAGCTATATCCATCTTGCTGTATAGATTTCAGATACAGCTGTATACTTCCTGGTTTGGGTTTTTTTTTTTTTTTTAAGTTAGGCAGAGTGGCAGTTCATACAAGCCTATTTTGCTGCCCAAATCATGGCATTTTGTCAGCGAAGGGCAGATGCGGGATGAGGGAGCAAAGCAAGATCTTACTTCACCTGTATAACACTCAGGGATGAAAGGGTGGTCTCCCGCCATGGGCAATGATTCTTGGGGGGTCCTTTTCTACCATTTGGTGATGCCCAGTGTGACAATTTGTGTCACAGGTGCACTGTTTACCGGCAGCAAAGTGGGAGGGGGCAAATGGTGGATTTCTAGTAGATCCCAGCTTGCTCTTCTTAGTAGCTATCGCCCCTTCTCGCTTGTGGCAGCTGCTCCCCACTCCCATTTCTTCTGACTGCAGCAACCTTGCCCCTGTCTGTGGCTCACTTTTAGTCCTGGGCTGAGATCTTCAAAGCAATCTAGGAGATTTTGACAACTATCTTCTGATCATTTTTCCTGGGTGCATAGCCCCTAAACTGCTGTGAAACTCTCAGTCCAGGATTGTAACTAGGAGTGCAGGGGATTACATTGGGAAAAACTAATATAAGTGGAAAAATAGATTGATTAGGGTTTAAAATATTCTCTCATGGGTCACGGTGAAAACTCCATCACTTGAGACATTAAAAGCAGCTATACAAAGCCTGGATCAAAGTACAAAAGTCTTTGGTGGATGGATCAGACGCTCTGATATGTCTTTCCCATCTCTAATGTCTGGACAGCATCCTAATTTTTTCAGTTATATTATAGTAGTGTCCCAACCAAAACTGGGGCTCACTGGGATGAGGATTAGGGCCACAGACTAAATTCTTCCAGAGAGACACTGCCTCACTTGTGCTGTGTTTGTACAGCTCCTAGTGCACTGATGCCCCAGTTCTGCCTGAGGAGTATAAAGAGTAAGGATAAAGACAGTGCTACATGCCTGTTGAGTTCAGGAAGATACGATACCCTTATCCACATTGCATAAAAGTGGAGATGTTTTAGATCAGTTTCCTGATGGTGTCAATGACATCATTTTGCAGGGGTTATGCCTTTTGGGGGTTGGGCTTGCAGTTGGGGCATGGTGCAAAGCTGGAAAAGGATTTGGCTTTGATTCAGAGCTTTTCTTCAGTGAGTTACTTAATCTTCCTATGCATCCAGTGCCATCTGGAAAAAAGAAGTACTATTTTCTGATATAGTGGGTTAGAGCCCACAAAAGCTTATGCCCAAAGAAATCTGTTAGCCTTTAAGGTGCCACAGGACTCTCATTGTTTTTACTGTACAACAAACACGGCTACCCCTCTGGAAATGTCTTCTTTCCATCTCATCTACTTAGATTGTGAATATTTGGGGGTAGCAACTGTCTCCTACTCTCTGGATATGCTGGTAATCTAAACCAGTGTTTCCCAACCAGTGTGCCATGGCCCACAGGTGTGCTTTAGCAGATGTGCCATGGACTTTTTGAAAAACTTCTCAGAGTTCTGGATTGACAAATGAATATTCATAAGTTCACTTGGAGACTATATTGTGGTGTACCTCTAAATAATTAAATATATCAAGGTGTACCACAGCCGAGAAAAACTTGGGGACTATCGATGTAAACAAGCAAAGGGTAGGAGAAGAAAGTGAAAGGTGAAGTGATGCTACTCAAGGTCATGCAGCAAGAATGGGGCAACTCTGTTCTAATGGACTGAGAACTGCTGATGGAGTAAGAAGACCGGGGTGTGGGCATGTTTCTGAATGCTCATCTTCCTTCTGAATAAAGGTGGCTTGGACAGGGGTTTGAATGATGGGCCAGGAAGTAGAAATGCCACCTATCTCTTTGAAGGAGGACTAAGCATATGCTGTAATTTTGGGGTTTTGAAAAGAATGCCTGAGATGATCACTTAGGAAAAATGTGGTTCTCAGAAGTAGAAATGAAGGCCTGACTGACTTCAGTGGATTTTTGTACCAGGAGAGAACTTAAACCCCAAACATAGTCCATATGCCTTGAGATTTTGTGACTCAGTGTAGTCTTTTCCATTTAGACAATGCCAGAGGAAGACCCACGGATTTGGCAAGTTGACAGCCAGCACTTATGACACAAGACTCTCACAACAGATTCCTACAGCAAGAATAGGAATCAATGGACTCACCCACTGTAGTAAGAATGAGAAAAACACCAGTCCCCATGGAGCCATAAAGCTACTATGAGCACCCACAGTGCCTCCCATGTATGTTCAACAGAATAATGGGAATCAATAATGTGCACTATATATCCCTAGGAATATCATGGATCCCAGATTCATCTGATGTTTTTGCATGTGCATCTCAAAACACAGTGATTCCAGCTGGGCAAACAAGTAAAAAGTTTACACAGCCCTGTGAATAAAGTTACAGAAATCAAGTGCACATTTTTATCTGGCTAATTTTCTTTCCTAGAATTAATTGAGCAAAACAGAATAGAGAAACCTGCTGGAACAGGAAGGGAGAAAAGCCTTGGACAGAATGGAGGTGCCTCCCAGGCCCTGAAATTTAAGATCTTTATAAATGATCTGTTAAAACTATAGTGACGATAAGCTTATGAATCATGATCTATATTAATCAGGGCTGCTGATATGGAAAGATTAATTGAAACGTGCAGTTCTACACAAATGATAAAGTGGTAACAATTTAATATCAGACAAGAAGAGTGAAGAAATTACACTCCAAGCTTCATGCATCATTACTATGGATATTAATATTTTACACAGCGCAACAGCATCGGGAATCATAATGAAAATCCATAACTAGTGCACAGACATGATTAAATACAACAGTCTTTAGGTGCTGTTTGGTGACGGGGGTTGAGCCATATTTCACTCCTGCTGCCGGTGATTCGAGTGATAGAGTCTAGACGAGGGTGATTAAAAAGTGTTCCTCCTAAAGGCTGTTAACCTTTTACTACTGAAATGAATTTCTTTGATTTTTAAATTATGCCGCTCACTCCAGTTTTTTTTTCCAAATCAAAACCTTGTACAGAATATCAATAAGTGGGCTCCCCAGGCAGTTGACAAAGCAAAAGTGAAGCACTTGGATCCTGTTCATCATGCAACGAACCTTTTGGAGGGATGAGGGGGGAGAACTAAGGTGCAATGACCATGTTTTCAGTACTCCTCATTACTGAGGAATATATATAGGAGATGCTGTGGTGTGCTGTAAAGGTTTTAGCAGCAGGAGTGTGAAATGGGTGCATTACTCATATGTGGCAAAGGTGTGAGTGAGTTACGTTGGTTGTTCCAAATGAGCATCGACAAAAATCTTTATACCATGTCTCTTCATTACGTCTTCTCTTTACACCTGATCCTTTGGTTTTAATGGGAGCTGGATCATTATTGTGCTAAATGTGGTAGAGAAAAAACAGGTCCTGATTCAGCAAAGCCAAAGAAAAGCACTTGAGCATGTGCTTAGATCCCTAACTTCGAGCATGTGTGTAGATTCTTTGCTGAATTGGCCTTCTGGATATCAGCTGTTTTCTGTTCAGGGATTGGAGGGAAAAAACAGCCTAAGCTAACTTTTCTATTGCTCAGAATGGCACACTTTAAAAAATGGTACACTATCTTTCAGGCCTGCAAAGCAAAAAGTGAGTGGAGGGCCCAGTTTTCAATAAGACGAAACTCCCACTTGTAGCTCTATAGCTTGATATTTCATCACACTGTATGCTGTTTTGGGACCAGCACTAATGCTTACCATCCTATGTACAAGGTAGGGATGGATTTTTTTTTCTTCAAAATTATATTTGGGGAGAGGAAGTGGAAACATTTTCTGAAACAAACTGATTTTTTTTTTAAATGGCAGCTACATGGATGTATTCAGGAGGTAGAGACTTTAGAACAAATCCTCCATGAGATGGATTCGTGGGAAGAATGCTGGTGGGACAGCAAAAGGAGGATGATAAATACACATGATTTCACAATTTATTGTATGGATATTGCTTCCATTGACAGATAGCTAGGTAGAAAGCTTATATAGGAGAGACAGATAAAGACTACATCTATATAACAGTGGTTGAAAATCCTGAGGGAAATGCTGATATTTTTACATTTGTTTTTGTCCCAGCTCAGGATGAAAAGTTGAAACACCAAACTTTTTCACAGAACAGGATCTTTTGAATGGCGTTGATTGGGAAATGTCAAAATGGGTCACTTTCATTTGTTGAACTGAGTCAAAGCATTTGATTTCCTCTTGGGTCAACTTTGACCTATATCCCCCTCAGCTTCCACTGTGCCTCCTGGAAACTAGTTTGGGTACTTTGTATCCCTATTTTTCTCTTTAGGCCAGGCTCTTCAAAACGACCACAACTTACATTTACCTGGAAAACATTTCAATTTTGCAGAAGTGGTATTTTCCGTTAAAAAAAAATCCATTTAGCAGGAAAATCCCAGAGCGGTTCTAATATGTACCTAGCAAAGCTCTTGGAAATTTAATTTTAGAAATGGAGAAGAGAAATTCAAAAGTAGCAATAGTGTCAGGACTTTTCTATTCCCCACAATCACACCACTTAACTATACTCGTCTAGTTAAGGTGGTACAACACCCCCCTAGTGTGAATGCAATTATACCAGTATATGGGTGTTTATATTGGCATAGGTTACTCTTATCAGAGAAGAGGAATAAGCTATACGGGTATAAGGAGCATTTATACTGAGTGCACTCATGGTTTGTACTGGATTAAATATATTTTGTTAGAAAATCACACCCCTAACTAAGAGTTAAACTGGCATAAAATCTGTGCCTAGATCAGGCTTCACTGGCATTCAGAGACTACCTTGCTGTGCTGTCCCAGACTTCACCTTAGGTCCAATGCCCAATGATGTCAACAGAGAGGAGACTTCCTGTCCTGTCTGGGCTCTAATTTAATTTCTTAAAATTGAGCTCAGTCTGCTAAACTGTGTCTATGCTGGGACTAAAGCTGGTGTTAATTGTTCAAGCTGGCTCGATTTTACTACCTGGATTTCTCTTCCTAATCTAGGCAAGGCTACAGTTGACCCAGTGTTTGTCTATGAGGTTAGTGACCTATACAGACAAGGAGGAGCAGATCAAGTACAGTGGCTCTCAGAAAATGCCTCAGCCCAAAGACCTTTTTGTCTTTTCATTTGAAACCCTTTCAAGTGTCTTCAATTAATGCTTTCCCCATAATGCTTGAGGTTGCTAGTTGAGGGATCAAGCCCTGGCTGGTCTTTTTTCAGGATTGGTCAGACATCTGCTCGTTCACCTAGGTGATAGCTCTTGAACAACTAATATTTTGCAGGGTGGGGAAATAAGGTCCTAGAAAGAGCTCCAGAGATGGACCTGTAGCCTATATATCTGGTACAGTCTGGGGCACTGCAAAAACAAAACAGGACTAAATAAATCACCCTCTGTAAGTATTTCTGGAACAGGGGGAACTGCAAGGGAAAACAACCTAGCTGGCTTCTAAACTGAGTTTGATAAATTTATGGCAGGGATAGTACGATGGGATGGCTAAGTTTGGCAATTGACCAGTTTTTGACTATTGGTGGTGGAAATGCCAATAGCCTGAGATGGGACATTTGATGGGGTGGATTACAAGTTATTCCAGAGAATTCTTTCTTGGGTGTCTGGCTGCTGAGTCTTACCCACATGTTCAGGGTTGATTAAACAACATTTGGGGTAGTGAAGGAATTTTCCCCTGGGCAGGTTGGCAAGGGCTCTTGGAGTTTTTTGCCTTCCTCTGTAGAATGGGGCATGGCTCACACACTAATGGATTCTCTGTTCTTTAAACCATGATTTGAAGACCTTAATAACTCAGTCATGGCTAGAGGTTTATTCCAGGAGTGGGTGGGATGTTCTGTGGTCTGCATTGTGCAGGAGGTCAGACTAGATGATCATAATGATCCTTTCTGAATTTAGGCTGTGTTCACATGTAAAATGTTATTTCAAAACAAGTTATTTTGAAATAAAATCCTTATTTCAAAATAACTTAAATTGAAATAAGAAAATGTTAATTTGAAATCAGGGAAACCCTCAAAGCGAAGTAGCATGCCCTGTGTATGGACATGCTATTTTGCTTCAGCAGATGGGCAGCATGAGAGGTGTGGCAACATGGCCCCCTCACTGAGCCTTGCCCCCACCCAATATATAGAAAAAGGAAGGCACCCTGGGAAGGAGAAGGGCAAAAGTGTTATTTCAAAATAAAATGTCCAAACAGCGTTGTTTCAAAACAACTGTTTCAAAACAACAGCTATTTTGACTGCATGTGAGGTTTTACTGTTTCAAAATGATGGCCATTATTTCGAAATGACAGGGTCCAATCATTTCAAAATAAAAAACGTCATTCGAACATGCCCGTCTTTAGTTCAAAACAACGGCTGTTGTTTCAAAATAAAACCCTGGTGTGGACACAGCCTTATTGTCTATGCGTCTATGATGAGAAAAGTCAGTCCCACAAAGGGTAGTTTTAGCACTATCCAAATAGAAATATGAACATCCCCAAGGTCAGATTCTGTGTATGTCCTGTAGCAGCCCTAATGGACCATTTGTTCACAGAGGCTACCTTAGGGAAGAAATGTTGCCAGGTTAAGTTTAAATTGGATGCTGGTGCACAAGTAAATGTAAAACTTACAAGCCTATAGGGACACTTAGGTCCACATTTGCAAATGTGTTTAGTAGCTCTTAGTGGGATTTTCTGCATTAGGTGCCTAATTTTGATTGATTTTCAATGGGATTTAGGCATTTACTCTTCTTATGCATTTTTTGCAAGCCCACTAGGTGCCTACCTATGTTTACATGCTGAAATCCCTTTATAAAACTGGCCACGGAAGACCACTTCCACTCACTGCCCCAAAATTATTTGGTTATGGACACGTCATAAGTGTATGCAGGGCACTATGGATACACTAGGGCAAAAGGTGGTGTTGGACCTCTTCACAGTGAATAATGAAAACAGAGTGCTTCTAATGGACTATTACAATGATTGTTTAGATCTGGAGAGACTGAAAGGTGCAAAACCATCCACGAAGACTGGTAAATATGAAGGCATCTTTGCCCAGGATGAAATACATGTCAGCTTGATTTGAGGAAATGCAAATCACAAGAATTCCAACAGTTACTGAACTCTGAGATCTATAAACCACAGGCATAAAGAAAAAATAAAATGAAACAAAACTCCAAGCAAATGACAACAAAAAACTGAACAGATTCAGAAATACCTCCATGTAAATCTAACCTGAATGGAGGAGATCCATAACTTGCTACTGGGTCACAGGAATGAGCAACTGAAGACACACAATTACCTATTCAGCTATGACTGAGGTGGCTTGCATCTAGCTTTGCCTTCTACAGATTAGAAGCTAAAACTAAAAGTCATCAGTCTAACTACAGTTTAGAACAAACATAAAGTCCCATTCATGCACCTTTGGTAATCAGTTAAGGGCCCAACAATCAAAACCAGCTACGAGTGGCACAGATTCCTTCATGTCCACAGTGCATCTTTCCTATTATCTCCATCTGATTTTTAAAAGACTGACTACAGAGCTTACTTCTGAACAAAATACAGACAAGTTATGCTCATCATAAGATCCTTTAATGCTCTGCTAGGTGTAGCTGAGGTTAGCTTAAATGAGTTATGTTACACACACACAATCACCCAGTAGCTGAACTATATGATATGGTTTAGCATTTCATTACCTCTCCTCTTTTAAGTTCCATATTCTTACCATTTACAATATTTACACTGTTATGCCATCTCTGAAGTTCAGTATGTATCAATTTGTTAAGTGTCTCTGAATCATACTGGTTTTCTAATTACATGACCTGGATTCACAACAACTTGCTCATCTGCATGTCCCTTAGTTGCATAGTCAGTCTGGAATCCTTGAGTCGTTTTCTTGTTCTGTATCTCCCACCAGTACAATTTGCTCTGTTAATGTGTTCTTTCTGAGGAGTAAATTGTAAGTGTTAATGGTATCTGCTCAACTCTCTATGGTAGGTCTCAGTCACACATGAGATAGGCACTAAATTCTTTTCATTTACGACAGTTGGAGTTGTCCATCCTTTTTCTTCATCCTTTTTGACATGAATGGGGTCACCAGGTTCTAGATCCTGTCCCTATCTGAGCAATGTCTATTGTAAAAGTGTTCACAAGCTCTTTTAGTTATTCTTTTTATCCAATTTGGCTGCTCTCTGAATGTCTGATCAGTTTGGAAGTTGTTTCTTTTCTCAAGTTAAAATACTAATTCTGAGTTCTTCTCTCTTCAGGAGTTGTGCTGGATTACATGCAGTGGTTGTTATTGTTCTGTAACACATAAGAACAAGGAATGCATCTCCATTCACTTGTGGGTAATATGTGCTGCTACATGTATGAACAATATCATATTTCATTCACAGTGGTTTAAATTCTGATGCAGTTAACTGTTGCATGTGGCCTGTTGTTAGTTATTCCAGAATATTTACGTGAGCAGAAGTACATTTTAGTGTCTCAATAATGCTGCAACATGTTTTGTCTTTCAAATACATTCATGCTATTTGTATGGAAAAATTGTGCACAATGAGTAGGAAATGATTCCCCTGAATTTGTATAAATTGGTAGCTTGTCTTTTCCAGTGTCTCTCTGACTAAGTCTACACTAGGAAAAGTTTGTTTGAATTTGTTAATTCAGACTAACGTGTTCGAGGTTAGTTCAAACTAAACTTGAACTTATTAGTTCGAATTGACAAAGTAGACTAATTTGATTTAACATTAAGTCAAAATAGTCCACTTTGTTAATCTGAACTAACTGCTGTTAATTCAAATTTATTAAATTTGAACTAAAGGTTAATCCTAGTCTACACCGTCCGTAGTTCGAACTAAGGATCAAACTAATGGCTTAGTTCTAACTAGCCGGCAGGTCTTACTAATTCAAAATAAGCTTTCATTTGAACTAACTTGCAAGTGCAGACTTACCCTCTGGTAAGAGTGTTCATATGCTATCTTTTTCAGTATTGTAATATTAGTTGATTTGTACAAAATTTCCTTTCAAGAGTCCAATTACATCAAAGCTTCTGTCAAGTTCTTCTACCTTTCTTAAGAGGCCCATCATAGCTGCCAAACTGGGCCTAAGCAAGTTGCTGGTTTTTGATCACATGCACTCTGAATGCATAGCTTTGGTTTTTGTAAGTTGTTTCCGTGGGGAACTGGACCGTGCGGTTCAGAGTATCTCTAAGGTTAGTTAGAACTGTGTCAGGAGACTGAAGATGAGAGGGGTTGACGCTTATAAATTCCTTCTGAGATGACAGCTACTGATTCAATTATCTTTCCATGAAAATTCGGTTTCATTCCCCAGGCAGCCTGTGTTTCATCATAGCATCCCAAATACAATGAATTCTGATGGTCTTTAATATGAGCCAGCACCCTGACTACTTTGGTGCAGCAACAGCTGCAAAGTGTCCATATTTTGTGCATTTATTACACCATGTACTCTGCTGGGACAAGCATCGTCTCCTGGGATATGATTTTTTTCCATGAACGAGGCCTCATATTGGCTGCAATTTGTCCCTCAGCCTCAGGGGCTTATAATAGTAACTTTTAATAGTTATATCAAGTTTCCTTACTGATGCTATGGAGACTGCCATCAGGTTGTCATCCATGGATCCTCTCCCATGCCTTGGTGTGAATGGCAGCTTTCAAATCTAGGTTGGCAGCGTTCAAATCTAGGTTGGAGTGGGGTCATACCATGTAGGGCTAATGAATTCTGGGCAGTGCAAGTCCTCAGGGCTGCTGAAGTTACCCCAGGACCTAATCTGGCCCCAGAGCAGTCCAGAAACAAGAGAAGTAAAATTGTTTTAAAGCCATCATCACAGTCCATCCCCTTGGGTTGAGAGTTTGACATTACACTCCTTACACTTTACATTTGGTGGCCATTTCCAGACCTCAAATTTTCACAGGCACCAACTCAGTTATTCTGAGGAACAAAAATCATAGGGTGCCTATCTTCAAGAAAGAGAAAAAGGAGGATCCAGGGAATTACAGACCTGTCAGCCTCACCTCAATCCGTGGAAAAATCATGGAGCAGGTTCTCAAAGAATCCATCGTGAAACACTTGGAAGAAAATAGAGTGATCAGGAACAGTCAGCATGGACTCACCAAGGGTAAATCATGCCTGACCAACCTCATCATCTTCTATGATGAGATGACTGGATTTGTGGATGTGGGAAGTGCCAGTGATGTGATATACCTCGAGTTTAGCAAGGCTTTTGATACGGTTTCCCACAGCATTCTCACTGGCAAGTTAAGGAAGTATGGGTTGGATATGTGGACTGTAAGGTGGATAGAGACCTGGCTAGATCAATGGTTTCAGCGTGTAGGAATCAATGGCTCCATGTCTAGCTGGCAACCAGTAATGAGTGGTGTGTCCCAGGGGTCGGTCCTGGGGCCAATTCTGTTTAATATTTTCATTAATGATCTGGATGATGGGATTTATTGCACGCTCAGTAAGTTTGCGGATGACACCAAGCTGGGGGGAACGGTAGAGACGCTGGAGGGCAGGGAGAAGATTCAGGAAGACTTTGACAAATTGGAGCAGTGGGCCAATAGAAATATCATGAGGTTCAACAAGGACAAGTGCAAAGTCCTGCACTTGAGACGGAAAAACCCCATGCATTGCTATAGGCTGGGGAGTGATCAGCTAAGTAGCAGCACCGTAGAAAGGGACCTGGGGGTCCTGGTGGATGGGAAGCTGGATATGAGTCAGCAGTGTGCTCTTGCTGCCAAAAAGGCCAATGGCATAGTGGGCTGCATCAGAAGAAGTGTTGCCAGCAGATCAAGGGATGTGATCGTTCCCCTCTATTCGGCACTGGTGAGGCCGCATCTGGAATACTGTGTCCAGTTTTGGGCTCCCCACTACAAAAAGAATGTGGATGAATTAGAAAGAGTCCAGTGCAGGGCAACAAAAATGATCAAGGGGCTGGAGCACAAGCCCTATGAAGAAAGATTGAAGGAACTAGGCTTATTTAGCCTGCAGAAGAGAAGACTGAGGGGGGATTTGATAGCAACATTCAGCTACCTGAAGGGATACTCCAAGGAGGATGGAGCTCAGCTGTTCTCAGTAGTAACAGAGGACAGAACAAGGAGCAATGGTTTCAGGTTGCAGCTGGGGAGGTCAAGGTTGGATATTAGGAAAAACTTGCTTACTAGGAGAGTGGTGAAGCATTGGAATGGGCTACCTAGGGAAGTGATGGAATCTCCATCTTTGGAGATATTTAAGGCTGGGTCACACAAACTCTGGCTTGGATAATTTAGTGAGAGTGGTCCTGCTTTTTTGGCAAGGTGTTGGACTAGAAGACCTCATGAGGTCCCTTCCAACCCTATGATTCTATGATTGAAAGGGGTAAATAATGGAGATGAAGTTGTGTTGAATTTGATACATGAATGCCATACAGCACAAAGGTCACATTCCACAGATACTTGTGCACATTTGAGAGATCAGCCCTCATCTTCAAGACCCTGTAATGGCAGCCTGGGATTCTTAGAAGCTCATCTTATGTTCTAGGGTCAAGGTCTCAGCTGTCAGTTCTTCTACCCTGGGACAACGGAACTATCTGCCAGGGCAGAGCTGGATTCAAGGGTCAGTTCAGGACTGTGAGACTCCCATGTGCAGGAATTAAAAATCACCTCTGACCTGGCCACTTTCTATTTGACCTTGCTTTGCTAAGGAGAAACACAGACTGCTAGCATATCATAACAACCATAAAAAAAAATCTATACACAGTTTTCCGCCCTGAGCAGAGGAATGGAGAAGGCACAGGAGCCAGTCATGTTTTCTAATACAGGCTGGAAGATGCTCAGATGCAAAGTTGATGGGTGCCCTTTAAGGACCAGAACAGGATCGCTGACAGAGCTACAAGGGCATAAAGTAAAGGAACATAAGACTCCATGCCATCATTCCCACACCTGCCATCCCAGATGAGCATCCTTATGGATACATATGCCTCTCCCCCATGGAAAGGTTTCAAAACAGAGAACCGAGAAAGATCAGCTAATAATCAATGACATTAGTTAATACATGACTCATAGAAAGATCAGTGTGTCACCCCAAGAATAAGGAGAAAATGCAAGCCAAGAGAAACTGACAAAGCTGTAGTAATTTCTACTCAGTTACCCTTGAGATTTGGCTACAGATTCAAAGGACAGGCTGGCAGAAAGGGAGGCGGGGGAGTTGGCTCATATTCTACTCTGACCCAATTCCATACAAAGCATCCTGTAACAAAACACGTCTCTATCTACAAAGTACAAGAAATCTTTGTTTTCAGTACAATACTTATCTGCATTTAGACTGACAACGGCTGTGGTTGGCTTATTTTCATGGCTCCAGTTATCCTTTTCATCCTTCTGTCTCTCTATCTTTCTCTGTGCGTCTTTGTAGCTTTCCCCCCATCCTCTTTCCATTATGTTGTGCGTTTACCAGTAGAACAGCAGAGGCAGGGTCCATGAGGGATGAACTGATTGCAGAATACTGAATGTGAGCTTCTGTGGCAACACAGGCAGGAAGCCTAAATTGTGTAGTGCCCAGAAAAGGGTCATCCAGGTGCTTGGAGCCTGACCGCAACCCTGTGTGAACCTTGGTAAGTGACCAGCCGAGAGACCAACAAACATCAGCAGATGATTGTGAACTCATGTGTATGGGTTCCTGCCTCTGCCACTCATCGGCTGTATGACTTTGGGCAGCTCCTTGGTAACTGTTTCCCCTCCACATCCCTGACTGCCTTGTCTATCTATATTGGAGGCTGTTTGGGACAGAGACTGTATTGCCTTATGTTTCTTTACAGCACCTAGAACAATGTGATCAGAACCAACCGCAACTTCACGGTAACTAGTAGCTGAATAAAAACATATGGTTATTTAGAAGGCTTGCCTAAGGAAGAGGTGTGGCTTTTTGGAGGTTGTTTTTTTGTGTCAGAGGTACAGTAGCTGAGAACTCTGAAATGTCTTAAGACATAAAAGAACTAAACAACCAAGAAGTCGTGCCAGAGGAATCCTTGTTTGTTTTGCTGACCTAGAGTAACACGGCTGCCCCTTTGCAACTGAAAAAAGGAGCTAGAGATTTGCACGGCAACTATAGCTTGTGCACTGTGAAAGTGCTCCCTACCTTCTTCATTGTGCACCCCCACACTCCCCTTGCTGTGTCACCATTTTTGTTGCACTGTTAACCTATTCCCTTTTCAGAGTCTAGCCTGTGCAAGTTCTGCTTGTGGAGCTGGTAAAAGGAATGATCTGACTATAAACAGGAACACCCCCCCCCATCCCCTTGGACAAGTGCATGACATATACAGAGTTGGCATCCCTCACCTTTTAGTCACACCGGCTCACAGTGTGGCTGCAGACACACTCCTCCATCCCTCTTTTTGAGTACAGGACATACCAGCCTCCAACCCAATCTTCTCCTGGGACCTCTGGAACGTGCCACTTTCCTCAGCCCTGTTCTGCTCTGACGTTCCCTGGGGCAGCTAACCTTCCTTTTGTTTACCTGGAAGACATCTGGGTCAGAGACTTTAAAACAAAATAGCAGACCCAGGTTAGGCACCAAAATCCTTATTTAAACACTTAAATAGAGGGCCTGATTCCAAGCATGCCTAGCACTGCACAGCTCCCCCTGAAGTTGGTCAGATCTGCTGGGTGTTCTTTTGAGAAGATTGAACTATCAGGGTAGGCAGACACCTTCATCCCGTTGTGTGTCTTGGAACCGATCTAAACCAGGGGTTTTCACACTATGGGTAGAGACCCAGTACTGGGTCACAGGCCTTCAGGTACTGGGTCATGGAGTTCTCTGCTGCTGCTCCATAACGCTGGAATGCTTTGCTCAAAGGTGTAATTGTTGGGATATTGGCATAAGTGATTTTCTAAAATTGGGTCCTGAGAAAAAAGGTTTGACAACTACTTGGTGTTACAGGTTAGTCCCTGATAGCAGCCAAGTCATTTAACTTGAATAAATGGGATACAGGAAACTCGAGCAGGCCTTCAACAGAAGAGCATCTTCAGCATTTTCTAGTGTAGGGTGCGAGCTTTCCTGGTGTTCCTCACATCACTGATTTGGTGTTGGGATTTTTATCTGTTGGTTTCCAAATTGTCCATGGCAGCCTCTTTGCCTATATGTGACAACAGACTGAGAGCTGGAACTGCAATCTGCTCCCATTGAGGTCAATGGAACTGGCTGAAGCTACCTGGGTTCCACTGAATTATGAATGTTGCTGAAGGTTTTTCGTCCCTGAGTCTTGAGCTTGTCTATTTTCTTTCTTTCTTAAATGTGGCTTTAATTTTGACCCTTTAAAAGCCCTCGCCTAGGGGTGGGGCATTTGCTTGTTTTTAATTCTTCCCCACTCCTTATTTCCTTTATATTTTTTGTATTTTAACCCAGGGCTGGATCAATGCATGGGATTTAGGGGCAGCAGCCCTCGGCCTCGGGCCAAAAGGGGTCCAATAATTGCTCCACAAAAATCTGGCTCCTCTTAGGCTGGCACGATGCTGGCTGCACCTGGGGTGTGCTGGGAGGGACCTGGCCACTGGTGGGGTTTGGGGCCATGGGACCAGGAAGCATGGTTCATGACACTCCAACCCCACTCCATAGGTGGCTGGCTGTGCCCCAGGGGCCAGGGTTGGGGCCAGATGGCATGCAGTATGGCCTCTGGAGGCAGTGCTCTAGGGCCAGAAGTGCTGTTTGGCCACTGCATTGAGGTGCCTGTAACTCAGGCTCGCATGGCTAGTCTTCTCTGCCAGGCCTCTGGGGCCTCCGGCACAACAACCGGACAGTGCTCCTGGTGTTGAAATGCCACTGCTGAAGGCCACACTGCATGACCCCCAGCCCTCCCCAGTGCAGAGCAGCATCTCACCTCCCCCCCGGCTGGGTGCCACCGTGAAGGCAGGGAGGGGCCCACAAGAGTGGGCAGCCCCAGAAACCTTAATCCAACCCTGTTTTAAACTTTTTCTTTCTTTCTTTCTTTCTTATCAGGGGTGACTGTGGCTTCATTTGAGTATAACCTTAGGCTAATATCTATATTCTAAATGACAGTAGAAATCAATACAAATGGTAATACACTAAATTCCATCATAATCAGTTACTTTAGATGTCACTGACACATTTGCACACTTGGAAGCAAACATATACATTCTCCTTCCATCAGCCAAGCCAGAGATCTCTATTTATTAGGCAATCAGTATGTCATCCTGATGCTGCTATGGGATACTCAGTCTGCCTAGACTTCCCATGCACTTATGTTGCTTCGTCATGGTTTACCTTGGGCAGGGCCTGGATTCCTGCCTGAGGACCATCATTCATCGGTTCCATCCATGTGCTGGGCACAGCCAGCAAGGACAGGAAATGCCAAGGGTTATCTGCTTTCCCCAGAGCAGCTGGCCTGTTGGTCTGTGTAGCTCTCTCTCTTTCTCTCCCCCTTCGCCTAGACAGCCCTGCAATGCTTCTGGCTCATGGCACTGCCTGCTACCATGAGGGCATTGCAAAATTCACTGTGCATGGTCAGGTGGAAATGGGGGATGGAGCAGACTGCCGTTCTGATGGCAGTACGCATGGAGAGCAGAAACAAACCTGGTGTGGAGAGCCAGACAATATTTTTGTTTGTACTGGTTTGACAGGAGCACAAGCCCTTTTCTTCACTGGCTGGCTGCATTGAGAGACAGATCAATTATAGTGGACCGCTGGCTGTGCTAGGGGTAAGATGGAGCATCACACTGTTTACAGCTTGACCACTCTAAATGCTCTAATGTCTGTGATCACTCGGATCACCTTGCAATTTCCTAGGTCTCATGGTAGTGCAGGGTATGTTAGTAAGCCAAATTTGTAGGGATTTGACAAAGCAGCCCTCAAAATACACTCCAAACCAGCCATTAAATTGCCTGGTTCGTCTAACTGATTTTCTGAACACCTCGAGGTCAGACTATGACTTCGATCCTTCCCAAACTGATCTCAGTCACTCATGATTTTCTCTCATCCGGTTCATGGCACTCATGCTCTATCTGAGGCAGCAATACTGAGAGTTAGTCAGGTTACGTTCAGAATTGGATGGCTGTGCATCATTCGCTCAAGTCAAAGAAAACAAAGTGGGTGCTCGCAGCAAGATGAGGGCTCTGTTAACAGCCGACTAATTGCCAGGTAGTCTGCTGTTACCGGCCTTGTGTTTCTGAAGGAGACATGCCATGGATATTGAAACTTAGCAATATCTGCACGCTATGAGGTCAGTCCCACTGGTTCTTTTCACAGATTGTGTGTTCTGGACGTTTGTGCCTTTTGCTATGTCTCCCTTTGGAAGTTTTGTCCCAACAATGGTGTTGCTGGTGCTGGGCACACAGGGCATAAGCCCCCAGTCCCAGAGCCAGTGCCCCAAGTCCAGGTGGGGACTTGGGGCTGGGCCAACAGCTGAAGGCAGCAGGATCTGGCCCCGACCACCTCTGGGGATGGGGCTAGGTCCAGGCTGCCAGTAGTGGAATCCAGTGCTGGCCCCAACCCTGTACAGGGACCCAGGGCCAGGCCACTAGCAGCAGTGACCTCTGGCACCAGCCCTGACCCTGGATGGAGGCTGGAGGATGATCTGGGCCTTGGCCAGGAACCCGGAGCTGGCTCAGGCTCAGGGAGTGGGGCTGGTGTGGCAGAGGGCCCAGGCTCTGTCCCTTTTTTTTGGGTAGTGACACACCTGTGTCCTGGTACAAATATTTCTGGTTTATGTGTAATATTTTAAAATACTCTAAAACAGAAATATTTTGTTCAGTGCCGATGTGGACACAAGAACAAATGGATGTAAAATGTCCATCAGGAAATTTAGGCTTGAAATTAGATGCGGGTTTCTAACCATCAGAGGAGTAACGTTTAGGAAAAACCTTCCAAGGGGAGCTGTGGGGGCAAAATAATCTAGGTGGCTTCAAAACTGAGCTGTTACATTTATGGAGAAGATGGTATTATGGGACAGCCTAGGTTGGCAATTTGACTAATCTTTGACTACTGGTGGTCAATATTTCAATGGGCTGACATGGTGCAGTAGATGGGATGGGTTTTGAGTTATCACAGAGTATTCTTTCTTGGGTGTCTGGCTGGTGAGTCTCACTCATATACTCGAGGTTTTCTGATCACCATATTTGGGGTTGGGAAGGAACTGCCTCCCAGGTCAGACTGGCAAAAGTTCTGGGGTGTTTTCACTTTCCTTCATATCATGGGGCCTGGCTTACTTGCTAGCGGATTCTCTGTACCTTAAAGTCTTTAAACCATGAGTTGAGGACTTTAATAACTCCATCATAGGTTAGAGGTTTATTACAGGAGTGGGTGGTTAAGGTTTTGTGTCCTGTATTGTGCAGAGGGTCAGACTAGATGATCACAGTGGTCCCTTCTGACCTTAAAGTCTATGACCCTAAAATCCACGTGTTGACTTGGATTTTATTGTAGAAATGCTGTCAAGGAAAATTAGCATTATTTAAATCAAGGAAAGATGGAAGACCCTACTAAGTACTTAGTGTAATGTAATCATTACTACAGCTGACTGGAATATTTTCAACAAAGTATTTTTTCTGAGAAATGCCAATATGTTGAGACAAAAACTTTTCATGGGAAAAACTCAGTTTCGACACTTTTTTGACTCAATAAAATCAATTTAAGAACATTCTGGAATGGTCAAAATGTTTCATGATGACATTTCTAAGTGAAAAATTCTGGTTTGGGTGTTTGAAATGAGTTTCAATTTGGAAATTTAAGCTAATAATAGTAAAAGACTTAAAAATAACATTGTTTAAGGTTGAAATGAAATGTTTTGGCATCATCAAAAATGAAACATTCAGACTGAACTAGACCTCTCTTTCTATATTTATAGGTATAGTTCGATCTGAATGTTTCATTTTTGATGATGCCAAAACATTTCATTTCAAATTTAAACAACATTATTTGTGTATATGTCTAGGTCTAGGTCAATCTGGTGGAGACAAGTTCTGTCCCTGAGCTAAGGAAATATATCTATATTCACCAGCTGGGCACTGCTGTGACTTTTGATACAGTTGATCATTGCATGTGGCTCCACGGGTGGATGGAACATGAGGAACTTCACAGTTCCTTCCTTTCAGACCAATCACAGGGGATTCTTGGGACAGCTGCCCCTCCACCTCCACTGCCATTGCCTGCCAAGTCCCATGGGTCCCAGGTCTTTCCCCATCTCCTTGAAGATACACGGAGGCAGGTAGAATGAGAAGGGGTGAAGTGCCAGCACTCTGCAGACAGCACTCAGCTCTTGATCACTTTTATGTCAACTGGAAAGAACAACAATCAATACCGGACAAGATGAAGAACAGCTGGCCAAAACTGAACAAGCAATATAGAGGTGATGCTGGTTGGAAAGTGACGCAACAACCTAGTCCCCCCATGTGCTCAAAGCAGGACCAACCCCAACTTACTCACCCCATCCAAGGCTTTGTCAAGCTGCACCTTAAAAGCCTCTAGGGTAAGTTTATGCTGGACCGTTAGTTTGACTTAAGGAAGGTTAAGTCGACCTGCAAACTCCTGTGGCCACACTGGGCTTTTATTAAGTTGACTTAAGCACTTCCTTAAATCGACTTAATAACACCACCTCTTAAGGGTGACTTAATGTTTAAGTTGACTATATTAAGTTGACTTAAGCCAATGTAGGTGGAGAAATCCCCTAAGATGACCTAATTGCCCTCCAGGCCCCCTCCCACACTATTCATCCATCGACCTACTACCTGCCAGTGTAGACACTGGCAGTTGACAGTAGTTTTCAATGTGGACTTAACAGAGACTCCAGTACAGACATACTCCTAATGACGGAGTTTCCACCACCTCCCTAGGTAACACATTCCAGTGCTTCATCACCCCTCTAGGGAAATTTTTTTTCCTAACTTCAACCGAGACTATTGCTCTTTGTTCTGTCATCTTATACCTCTGAGAATAACCTAGCTCCATTCCCCATGGAATAGCCTTTCAGCTACTTAAAGACTGTTGTAAAATCCCCTCTCTTTATTCTTTTCTGCAGACAAAACAAGCCTAGCTCCCTCAGACTCTCCATAAGTCCTGTTCTCCAGTCCCTCCTCGGGACTCACCAGACTTGACCAGAACATGGAAACATTTAAGAACACTTCTCTGGCGTAATATCTCCATTGCTTGGAACATTTGTTCTCAGACAGTGAAGTCAGTCTGTAGCTCAAATCACCATAGCAGCAAAACCACGCCCTTTTCATCTGTCACTGTCTCAAGACTGCACCCCATCCTCCCGGATGCCAATTTGGCCACAGCAATCCATCCATTTGTGATCTCCAGGAGTGAGGAGTTCCACTTATGCTCAGGAATGAAGTCATATGACTAGAGAAAGAGCTAGATACCAAACAGAGCAACTCATCTGCTTGCTGACACAGGATGCTATCACCACTTTACCCTGGAATCTGCTTTCAATGGCTTCCCATGACACAGCTCATTTCAAGGGCTCTGCCCTCATTTATCCAAATCCTTCATAGGACTGGTATTAGGTATTTAAGAAAACAACCCTCTACAGCCATGATCTCGCATGGCAGCATGTTTCACTGCAACCATCAGATGATGGACCAGTGAGAGGATGCTAGGAAAGATCTTCCCCAGGAACTGAACCTGGCCTCTGGAACTCACTCCCAGAAGAGACAGAAATGATCACAGCTCTTGCTCCCCTCAGAACCAAAAGCAAAACTCGTCTCTTTGACATTATTTCCCCCTCTGAATTTGTTCACGTGCTTAAACAAACAAATCCCACAAGAACCTTATAGACTAATCACACTAGGTTTTCTGCAAAACGAGAAGGCATGAGAAAAGAGCCACTATGATTATTATTTCTAAATACTCATGAGGTGCTTAGTTATCATGGTGATGGTAGCAGATAAGAACCTAGCTAGATAGACGGGCTCCTAAAAATACCTTATTACCACACAGCTGTGTTCTTAGCACTGATGTGTGTAATATATAGAAAGTTCTGTGTCACTTTGCGCCATCAACTCAGGGTTAACCCATTAGGATTATCAACAAAGGTTGGGAATTCTGGGTATAAACAGATCCACCACTTTTCCAAGGGGACACAGAAAGAGAGAGAGGTGGGGGAGGAAGGAGAGGTTGGTGAGAGAAAGAATGAGAGAGAGTGTGCAGGGAGGAGGGGAAATGAAAGGATATTATTTTTTTTGTATCTGTCATTTCCCTGCTATCTCCCATATGACTTCTTAATCCATCAGAATGCTGGGAAGATAATGTTTTGGGCGAAATAACATGAGAGAGAGGATAGACTCCCAAGGACCAATATCTTTATTGCTCGGAGGATAAACGGATTATGTCAGCCATTTTCTGTTGCTGACAGCTTTTCTTATTAACCGATTTTATTTTTTAATCTTCCAGGGAAGAAATATGGTTTTATGTCACAATAAAACGCCGGTCACATCTAATTCTGCCCTCAAACAAACAGATTTCTGAAAGCCTTGCAGAGAAATTTGAAATAACTTTAAAGAGGGGTTTTTTGGATAAAGTCTTTATCCAGAGGCTTGTTCAACCGCAGTGTAAAAGGTTTAGAGAGAGAGTGAGAGAAAGAGAGAGAGAGGGAGAGAGAGAGAGAGAAGTCCCTCACAGTTGTTTTTCCTGGTTGATCCCTATTAAAAGAAACTCTTCATTGTGGCATACTCAAGGAAATACAGCTCAGACGAAAGAGTCACATGAATGTTAACAAATATGACTATTTGTGTGGCTTATGCTCTTCGCCGGGCTTAGAGATGTTGTGTGTGACACTCAGAGAATGAAGGAAGCAATCATTAGAATCCCAGCAACCTGCTTAACTGCCTTCTTTCAAACTCCCCCTTTTGATCTGACACTTTTTTCTTCAGTTTTGCTGGGATTACTGTGGAAGATGCTAATAAAGTATCATATACATTGTAGGCAGAGCGATAAGAAAGTCTGTTCTGATGAAACTTTAGAGTTTAGAGTAAGCCAGGCTTTTACTTGTTGATCAGTTTCCAGTGGATTTTCTCCCACAAAAGCTCATGCGATAAATAGATTTGTTAGTTTTTAAAAGTGCCACAGGACTTGTTTGTTCTGCTGAACTAGGCTAACACGGCTACCCCTTTGGAATAGTGTAGACATGAAATTTACTTGTGGTTTTGTTTCTTTCTCTTTGTTCCCTTACAGAGGACTGTGACAAGTAATCGTATATATCAGGCATGTATCCTCCCAGAGTTTATACAAGTCTCTAATAGGGTAATCACATCCCAGACGTGTATGGATATTTCTCTTCAATGGCTCTCATTTACAAGAGGTAACCTTAATCTTACACTCAAACCCATGTCTATTCTTCAGAGATAGGCACTATTCTAATTGTATGTATTCGAAATACTGTATCGTGAAATAGAGGTTACAGAAATCTGTACATATGTCAAAGGAATGAACTGAACTTACTTTAAATTTCCATTTCTAATACTCATCTCCGACTAACTGAAATTTCTGGATACCTAAAATTTAGTAGCTGTTGATGCCACTTTGGACATTGTTAATTATTATAATCAGCATCTAGAGATGTCCACCAGGGTCAGGTTTTCATTGCGTCTGGTGCTGCGCAGATACATAGAAACAGACTGTCTCCACCCTGCCAGCCTACAGTCTACATAGGCAAAGGAAGCCTTAATATTTCCATTTGGCCCAAGAGGAACTGAGGCAGTGAAAGATTAAGTGATGTGCCAAGTATCCCAGAGGTCTGTGGGAGAGCCAGGATCCAGATCTCCACAATCCTCCTCCAATATCTCAACCACAAGATAGCTCTTCCTCTTCCTTCAGTGCTGCCTGGGTTTCCCAAGCCAACACTGCAGCAAAGAGGGAGCTGGCTAAGATTGGCCAGTGCTGGCGACTCTGAGGCCCGGAGTGCAGTGACGTTAAAACTAGCTACACTGCAGATCTGGCTTTAAAGGGATGATGTTTCCAAACCTGGCCAGCCTGGCTGGCACCTTCTAATTCAAGGGAGGTCTGTGCTATATGGCTGAGGACCCAGAAAACAGAAGAAAAAGATACAACCACATGAATAATACTAATAATTAAAGAATTGCATTTAATGAGGAAAACAGGGACAGGGACTACTATCTAGAGGATGGTGGGAATATCCATCTAGATCAGTATCCTCTGATATTGATAAAAGCCGTGTGCTTCAGAGGAAAACTCTTGTAGCAGACAACATTGGGAATGCCTGCCTCCAGGGACAGATGCTTCCTAGTCTCCATTAGTGAAAGGTTTCCTTATGCCCTGGACCAAAATAATTTATATCTCTTTTAAAAATCCTTGCAGTGGTTCTTGTTCACAATGGAAATGTTGTCCAGTCCTCTTTTAAACCCAGTCAATGGCTTAGCCTCAGTGGTTTCTTGTGACTGTGAGTTCCACGAGCTAACAGTACACATTTTGTTTAAATAAGTGGATTGTCATTTGCAATGAATGTCTGTTTTTACTGGATTATGGCAAAGGGTGAAAGGAAGTGCCCAAGCTACTTCTCATGACCGTTTATTTTCTGTTAGCATATGCTCTTTTATTCCTTGCCTCTGTAAGTAGTCTCAATGTTTTCAGACTCACTTCATATGAGATTTCCTTCATGCCCTAATCAATCACGTCACCTGTCTTCAAACTCCCTTTCATTTTGTCACACCCTTTTTGAGTTGGCGTTTCCATTACAGCATGTGCTATTCCACATGAAGCCACTCCATTGATCCACATAAGCCATTATATTTTTTCCTTCCATTCCTAACACACCCTGTCATTGTACTTGCTTTTTGACCCCTCCCAGACGTTGAGCAGAGATCACCCCTGACTGTCCGCAGGGATGCCCAGCTCCCTTTCCAGACCTGAGTTAATTTAGAGCAGCAGACCCCTTTCAGTCTCTGCTCCAGGTATTTATCCCGATTGCTGCGATGGTCTGAACAGGTAGTTAGCTGACTGTTGACACAGCAGAGAGAGAAGTTTCCTCCCTATGCCCCCAGCATACAGGCTATTGCAGAGATTCAACTACACCTGTCATAGTGTGTGCACATGTGTAGCTACTAATTTTTTCATATCAAATGTCCATCCAGCCAGCTCTGGTACCCTGGCTCCATCACTGCACTGTGCAAGCAGCTCATGATCTTTAATGTCTTTATTGGCTCAACTTCTGCTGTGGCAGCACCAGAATTTTTACAGTGGGTGTGTTGAGAGCCATTGAACCACACTGTAAAGCCTAAACAAATGAGGTGTTTTACTGAACTAGACTAACACGGCCACCCCTTTGGAACTGCAAAGCCTGTATCTGATGGAAACCACGTCGAGCCAGGGGGGTGCGGCCACACTCCAGCACCCCTAGCTCCAGCACCCAATTCTCCCATGGAACAGATGGAGATCTGTGGCACAGAGAGGTGAACCAACTAAATTGCAGGGCATAGCCACATTAATCTATTTCAGTAAAACAAAAAAGGAGTTGCAGCACTATGAATAACTAACTAGAATAAATTAACAAAGGTTGCACGCAAGACAGACAGTCTCACAGCAGTTTTCCTTCCCATCTTAGCCAGAGACTTGTGCTAAGGTAATCAAAATGATGGCACAAGTCATTGTGACCTCTATGCTACTTGTGTAACTGGCAAAGGGTTGCACTGGGCGAGCATCCCCAAAGGGGAGACGGCACAAGCTGCCCTCTCCAATCTCTCAACCCTTGCCTTGGTCACAAGTACAGGTGTCACCTTTGAGCAAAGACTGACCCCACTGCCACCAAAAGGGGCAGGGAAGGAAGGAGACTGGGCCACTAAAAATGCACTTGACAAGTGATTATTAGCTGTTGTGACTGGTTGGTGACACTGAAATATAAATAGAGACCAATCAAGTCACTCAATGCCCTGGCAGATAGTTGATATACTATGGTGTGTGGAATGGCAGATGTCCCAGAAAGTGCCTTGGTACAAAGGCATGGAAAGAGAGACAATGAGAGGCACCCACAACATGGGACCCAGCACACATTTGCAACCTCATTTATTTCATGTGATTATGACAAAAGGAAGCGGAATATAAAACATGGTAAACAAAGGTGTCTCACATATCAGGCTGTTCAAAAACCTTTCACATGGCATTTTTTTTAAGGACAAAAGGGTTTTTAAGTGAAGCGAAAATTGTTGTGGAGAAGTTCCAAAGGGGTAGCTGTAATACTGTAGTTCAGCAAAACAAACAAGGAATTTTGTGGCACTTGTAAAGATGAACAAATGTATTTTTCACGTGAGCTTTCATGGGAGAAAATCCCACTTCATTAGATGCCAGAGTGGAGATAACTTACATTGAAAAAAACCCTCACAGTATGGGCCGGGGGAGATAAATCCTGTGATTGCATTTCACTGCATCAGATCAGATACTTGAGCAAATCAAACAAGTTGTATAGATTCAAACACAACATATTGGTTGTAGAAAGCGTCTGCTTCCCTTCAGATTTTTTGTCCAAAACCTGAAATGCCCCCAGCCCAACATATTTTCAATCTCTGACCAATTTTTTTTTTTTTAGTTTTGGCATATCTGAGTGAATATTTTCCCAAGTTTTCAATTTTTTCAACAGAATGTTGAAAGTTTCCACAAATTAATGTTTTTCCCCCCTACTGTTGTAAAAATTTTGCACAGGAATTTTTTTCCCCCATCCAGCTCTTCTTACATTACTTTCTCACTCTACAAGTTAGGTTGCAACCCAGGAATTCTTACATCTGGTGTCTATTCTCAGAGCCAAATATCATGGTCTTCTTGTGAAAGGATAAAGAAAAGAATTTTAGAAGGCTCGTCTAGTTTAGAATTTCTTCTTTCAACTGATCTCGTGCTGTCTTTTTCTTCCTGAATTGCTTTACATCCTGTCCACAAGAGATCCAGTGCTCTGTGCTTTTTTCAGGTTTTGTTCCTGGGCATAAAGGTTAGGGGTGATGCTGAAGTCAATAACAAAATTCCTATTGACTTCACTTTAGGCAGATTTTTACCCCAAATCATTAAATCAGAGAACCAAATCAATACTATGCCTTTCAGGTGAACATCCCCACAGGTTGATAGGTAAATCATGACTATTGAGTACACTCTGTCCCATGCTCTTGCTCTCTGGTTTTTCAGAGCCTTTTTCATTGCAGCAGCTCAGTACCAAAGTCTCCAGGTCGGCATGGTACTTATGTATGCACCTAATTTTAAACATGTAAGTTGCTTGGCTGACTTTAGCAAAGCTAGGCATGTGCCTGGCAGAATTCAAACCTGAATCAACATTCACCAGCGAGCACTGCTCACTTTATTTGTGTGAATATTACAGAGAAATTATGGATCACAACAAAAAGAATCGTATAAATCCAACTCTATTCACAACTAATGCCCTCCCTCCCCCACAAAAAAGAATATTTTTTAACACATTGCACATTACTAGGGCTGGAACTGAAATTCTAGATGAAAGGGTTTTCCATCAGAATATGCAATTCTGGCCAAAATGACATTTTTCATGGGAAAATGTTGAATTTGATTCAAGTTTTCCTTGGAAAAAGTCAAAAGTCATCATTTTCATAATGTGAGAATGTTTCGATTCATTTTCTTTTGACTTTATTAGATCATTATACTACATACAAGTAAAATAAAATGAATCAAATAATGAAGTTGAAATAGAGCATTTTAACACCATCAAAAGGAGATGGTTCAATGGTCTGAATCTTTGTTTTTTTCCCTTCAGTTTTTAGTATTGGAGAATTTTTGTAATTTCAGGATTTTAATCCTATTTGGTATGAATTTTTGTTTCAAAATGCAAGAATTTCTTGTGGAAGAGAAACCCCTAGTCCTGACCAGCTCTACTCATTCCAATTTGTGTGTCTGGCTTCATTAATTTACATAGCTGCAGACTACATTTGGACAAATAATTCATAACAAATAAATGTATTTGGCAAACTTTGTATCTTATAAAAGCCTTGATCTAAAAGTAGTAAGCTACTCAAACTTATCATTTTCTTCCCACTTCAACGAATGGGTTTGTAAATGTCCGAAGCCAACTAGCTTTGTAATGAACTAATTTTGTATGTGTGCACACCACATCTGTTTTTAACTGCATAGCTTTTATTTCTTTCTAAAGTGCTATGCACAATTATGCTGCTGTGTCGACAGCAAGACCATTTTAACAGAATTTTCTGCAGCTCATATTCATTTCTGCATTTTCTTAGGTTCATAACTTTGTTATTTAAAAATGGTGCCTCCCTCCTCCAACCTATGGAAGGGCATGATGCTCATTAAGATATGCATAAGTTTCAAAGCTGAGCTGTTTTTGATATATCCATGCACAAATAAACGAGCAGTGAGAAGTGGTACTTTTTTTCTTTTTACAATGAAAAATATATTTTTAGTTACTCTCATAATTCCAGTTGACTCAGGGTATTTTGCTCAAAAATACCTACAGCTACAGACCAAGCTTGGGACACTACAGGCCAACCTAAGAACGTTATAAACCTTGAAAGACAGCAAGATTAGCATGGGAACTGCTCTGCAACCCAAGCTATTGGAGTCATGGCCCTTGCATTCAGAGAGTGGATGGTCTGAATGCTTGAACAGGTGATCATATGTGAACTTCTCGAGTGTGCAGGAGGATGCCAGGTGGTACTGGAGAAGTAAGTGGTCTTGGGCATCATCTATGTCCTCTGTGCCTTGATAGTCTTTTGCTATGATCATCAATAGACACATGTCCTTAGGATACACAGAGCTCTACATTTAGGATTGTAGATGATTACGGTTGGAAGGGACATTTGGGAGGTCATCTAGTCCAACCCCATGATCAAAGCTGAACCAACATCAGGTAAATTAGAATTAGATCTCATTAAATCTAAGGTAACTGAACTGAAAAGGATATTCAAAGTTCTCACCTCTGGGCCACTTACAGACAGGTCAGTCTGGATTGTCTGGCCAGGAAGAGGTTTCTGCTTCCTGCTGGGGGTGATGACATATGATCTTCCCTCCTAGGGAAATCCTGACTCACAATTCCTCAGTTGTTCTCTGAGTAGCCTGTGGTTCTTCCCCCTAGCTAAGTGAAATTTACCTCTAGAGAGGAAAGGCTACATTATTGGCCTTTGTGTGTAGCAAAGCTGTAGCTCAGGTCAGAAAAACAGAGGATCTGAGGGCTTTGGGGCCTATGCTGATTGTCTGATGCTAGCCAACCACGTGCTTAACCTGTGGAAGTAAAGACCACAGAAGGTAGTTCCTCAAGAGCCTTCATTTCTCCAGCATTGTGGAGCAGGGAAGGAGGGGACAAAGAAAGTGAAGGAACCAGGTTATGGGCTCCAGTTCCTTCTACATCAACACCACACCTCTCAACAGGCATTGCCTCTGCTTGTCCAAATCAGGAGGGCTCCTTTCCTTTCAGGGCATGCTCAGGACTGGAAAGAAGATTCTCCAGCACTTCTTCCTCCAGTGAACTTTTCTTCTACTAACACTCCATGGGCCTTTCTGGAACTACTAGCTCTTGTTCCTTCTTCAAGCAGAGCTACCTAAGTTGTGTCAGTGAGATCAAACTTAAGGTAACAAGAGGGACAGGGGTGCTCAGGGGCTGGCAATAGATTAAGCAGGCATTTGGTGGGTGAGAAAAAGAGAAGATTTCTTTTGCACTAATTTTGGAAATTTTTTAAAAAAAATTTATGACTAAGTTGCAGGTGGAAAAATATCACAACATATCTGTGGAAAAATCCTTCCCCACACCCTATGTAGTACAGGAACTTACTGTAAGAGGGTTTAAATTTGAGAGTTTCCTTAGCCACCAGTCTAAGCTTTAGTTCTCCAGCACTGAAGTCTTGGGCATTTTTCACATGGGGGACAATAAATGACATTGTTCACTGTTTCTGCAGTATCTCTGCCAGCTACAAAAAATGAAAAAGCCTGCCTTTAGTAATGGGTGAATAGCTCTTCCCCTCTGGGTTGATGGTCTAGATCCAGTCCATGTCAAGACTTACTGAAAGTCATTACCCTCCAACGTCTCAATAGACTGAGAGAAAAGAGTCTGCTGAGCTTACTGGACCTTACTGACAGCCTCAGCAGGCAGGCAAAGAGCACCAGCCACTCTCCCATGAAAAAAGTCAGAGTGTTTAACTGAACAGCTGTTTTAGGCTAGATACTGGCAGTGTAATCCCACTAACATTTCTATCCCCCTTGGATATATGTACAATATTTGAAAATATGTCAGATTTACCCCAAATGGTTAGAAACCCAAAGATTTTTCTCTATGGGCTTTTCTGACCCAAGGGACAGTATAGATTTCTGCGAGTGGTTATTCAGCAGCATCATGCTGATCTTTCTGCTTTCATGCCCTCAGAGGAAGACACCTGAGCTGAAGGCCTTACACAGAGAAGCGCAGGCACCTGGATTCTTCTGTTTGCAAAGGCAGATAAGTTCCTCTGTGAATGCAAGGCCTTCTCTACAAAGGTATATGTCCTTTGTGGCAGAGATGTCAGTCTTATGCATATCGGAGCCTCTGACACACGTTTGTACAGAAAGGCTTGAGACTGCCTCTAGCAAGAAGCCCTGATGCTTATTCCCACACTTGCCAGCAAACTACAATGCCCATGTGGGGTCCTATGTCTTCTCAGGAACAGCACTACGCCAGCAAAGCCAAAACTGGCTGCTGAACCTGCAGTCTGGTACATAAATGTAGCTATCAGACCAGACTGTTGGAGGTCCACCACATGGTCTTGACAGCATGGCATGGTTTTAACTCTGTTTGCTCCTCTCCTACATGTCACATGCTGCATGAAATCTATGTATGGACAAGCTAGTTACACCATCTTGCTTCAGTTACCTAGCAGTGTTGGGAACAGTCTCTGCTTACCTTTCCCGTGACCAGCTGGTGCAAACTAAGTGAAGATTAGCCTCTAATTGATTGGCACCAGGGAGTCCCAAGAGGGCATAAAGCCAGTGGAGCTGGCTCCTACCCCATCATTGTTGGAGCCCCCAATTTAGGTGGGAAAGTTGGGGGGGGATATAGCGTGACTGGAGCATGATGTGTTCCCGCAGTCCCCATCTCGCCATGGCCCTTTGGAGATCATCTTCAGCTGGCACATGTTAGCGCAGCCCCTCAACTGCTATAATCTGGCGCTGGCATTAGGAAGAGAATCAGTGAGCCATAACTGCATCTTCTCTGCCACAACACTGAACCCAGCAGAAGTGCAGCACAGAAGAAAATCTTGGTCATTTTCATCTCCCACTGGCACTGCTGAATTACTACTTTCTGATAGAAGTGCTTACATAGCAGCTTTTTTGCCCCATGATTTTGTTATGTGAGCTACAAGAAATTCTGCACATGATGAACTGCCATCCTGTCAAAATTGTGGGCTAAGGAAGACTGGCTAACATTTTTCAGATCTGTGTACTTTATCTATGTTTAGCCCCGTAAAGGTGGCATCTGGTTTTCAGGTGTGCTATGCACCTGCAGCTTCCTCTGGCACCTTTAAAGAAGCAACTAGCAAACAAGCACCCTATCCAGAATAGCACTGAAAGTCACAACAGTGCAGATGCCCAAAGAAAGCTGAAAACAACTGAAGCTGCATTAATACCAGCTCCATTAGAAACAGAGAAAATAAATAAATGCAGCTTTCCAATGTGGAAAAGAAAAAAATCAATAAGGAAAGAAATATTATTTTTAATCTTCTAAAGGTTTTTAAAAACAACAGGGAAGGGAACAAAATTGAAAGCCATACACACATACAAACAAACAAACAAAAAAGGCTTGCCCATGTTCTTTTAACCTTTATTTATTATCACTCAGTCCACATCAACCCCTGACGGCATGATAATTTGGAATTTCATTTTAATTTCAGGGTATCATATAATTCAACACAGCTTTTCACACTGCGTGTGTATGTGCTGGAAACGGTAAAAAAAGCTCTCTATAGGAAATGCATCAGAGAAAAGCCCCATAACCCTTCTGCAGCAGTTACTTAATTTATAGCATGAAAAGGGTTTGTGCTAAAATATGATAAAAATAAAATCAACAAACTTCAAAACAAGGAATGTTCCTTAATAACATGCTTAAGCTTGAGGGGTGACTGCTGGTTGCTTTTCTATGGCGGTGTCTGTTGCATGCCAGTGCAAGTTATTTTGAGACTGGCTTCAAGGGCCAGCTTCTTCAGCATGTTGGTTAGATCTGTTTAGTGCCATGTGCTAATGGCAGTTTTTAAAAGAAACCTAGATACAGTTGGGCAATGAAGAAGTATATACGTGTTTAGAGCTGGAGAAGACTGTGTGGGCTTCTACCTCAAAACCTCTGCTAATGGCCTTCATGTGGCATGATGCTATCTGCTGGGCTGCTTAGACTGATTCCTCTCACTGCCTACTGCTTAGACAACCCCCTGGGCTGCTTAGACTAATTCCCCCTGCCCCCTGCTATAAATGGGAGGTATTCGGGGGCAGGCTAACCTCAGTGTTGAGCCCTTTGTGGTCCAGGGACAATGTTATTGGTATTGTTGTGCATCTTTGGCTGCATGCACATGTCCTGTATATGTGTTCCCTCAGGATTATCCCCTCTTAGACTTCAAGTGGAGACTGTGTTAGGCCACAGGTGTGGCGTTTAGGTGTATCCTGAATGCTAGAGGTAGCACTCTCACAATCAAAAAAACTGGCACAACCATGGATCTTTGTAGAAATGAAGATGCCAGGCTAGGCTTTATTACAGTGCAGCACAGTGGTAATCAACCTATATCAACAGCTACGCTGACAGTATTAGTGCTCTCAGTGCAATGGAACAGCTCAGCTGACAGCAGGACTCTCTGTTACCCCCTTGGTTGCACAAAATCTGGTCTTCGACTCCTACTTTTATACACTGCTCAGATCATTTACTTGGCCCCTTTGGTATCAGAAACTATCATCTTTGGTGTCCAAAATTACCTTATTTGGTCCACACACCACTAAACATCTCCATCCATACATAGCTTGGCTGAAACATTCCCTTTTATCTGTTTGAGTGCTATGCTGACCCAACGCCTCTCATCTTTAAGGTATTTTTCCCACAAAGTGTCAGCTCACTTCTTGCCAGTTTTGATGAAGTCAGACTTTTATAGCCTGACTCCTGCCAACTTGACTATTTATCCAACTCAGGCCTATTGTTTTGGCCTGTTTCACTAGGCCTTGGGTCTCATTCCTGGCCATTTCTACTAATCCTTTTATTCTAAACTTTTACTTTTTCTTACTCCCTTTACTGTGTAACTTACTCCATCCGAACCCAGTTTAGCCCAGCCTCAAGTCATCAGCTTCCAAGACATGCTGCATAACTGATTTATTTTCCTTGAGGCATTAGGGGGGACTGGGCATGTGCATGGCTTGGGGAGAATAACATGTTGTGGACATGGATTTATTTTAACTCAGTTTCAATAAACTGCAAAACACCTTGTAAATCATTAAATGTTTCCCTCTCCCTACTTACAAATCTCATGATCCAATTGCAACAGGGGTAAATAGTCATGAAGAACTGCAGTAAATGAACCACATTTCAGTCTCAACTTTGCTTTCTCATAAGGATTTGAAGTCAGATTACCAGCCAAGTGGCTAGAGCACCAATGCCTCACTTTCATACACACTTTAGTCAATGTCTGTTAAGTTCAATAGGTCTTGGCTCAAGCCTTCATCCAAGACGATGCTCAATGTCATTCAGAACGGTGGGTACTTCCTTTGTCAATTCAGCAGAGATGATGTTGCAAAAATATGTCGCAAAAAGTTTCTGTCTCAGCTGCTTCAGGTTCATTGACGCATTGCAAAGTGAAATCCTTCTAACATTGCCCTGGAATCCTCAAACAGAGGGCTTGTTAATAACTACAGCCACTACTGGGAATAACCCTTTAAATTCACCTGGAGTTTTCTGCATGCACATGTCTGTGGGACAATGCCAATTTGTCCAGTTGGCCCAGGGCTTTTGTAAGACAGCACCTTTTACAGAATTCAGACAGATCTGTTGCCAAAAGAAAAGCAGCAACAACAAAATGCACTTGGGGAACGTGCAAAAGTACAAAGAAAATGCTGCCTCGTTCTGTCATTGGATGTGGACATTGTGCAGAAGCCAGGGCACTTTCTCCTATCTGCTTTGAAGTATTGTAGAATTACAAAAGGGCAGCTACCTATTATTCTCAAATCCAAACATAGACTTCAAGACTTTTTCTAGTATACTGACATTAGAGAAGGGAAGCCCAAAGTTTTTGTACATGGGGACCGCAGAGCCTAATTGGTGCGGGTCTGCAGGCCATAAAATTCCAAAACCGGTTCTTTATGCCTATACACTTATATATTTTCAGTATATTATTACAACAAAAACAGCATACCTAATTTTGACTGTGTGACATATTCAGCTGGGATTTTCCAGCAATCGTGTGTGTGTGTGTGTGTGTGTGTGTGTGTGTGTGCGCGTGCGCGCGCGCATGAATGTGTGTGAGAGAGAGAGAATGGTCCTGGACTCCCTGAGCTTCCTGGGACCGGGGCAGCAAGGTCTATTGGGGCCGTCCAGGCCACCCTGGCTATGTTCACACACAGAGGGCTTGTTTCGAAACAAGCTGTTTCAAAATAACATGTTATTTCTAAACAAGTTATTTCGAAATAAAAAAACACCATCCTCGAAATAACACAAAAGCGGGAAACAAAATAGCATGTCCACACTGTGGGCTTGCTTTTTCATTACCTGCTTCAGGGGGCTGCAATCCCCGTGGCTCACCCTGCAGCCCCAGAAAGAGGGCTGCAGCCCCTGGGGGGGGGGGGGTGAGCCGCTGTGGGGGGGCACGCCCCCCCGCCCGGCTGCCCCCAACCCCCGCCGCGGGGTCGGGGGTGTCTGGCTCAGCGTGCTGCTGCAGGGGCTGGGGTGAGCGCGGCCCCGGGATTCCCTGGCGCAGCCACTCCTGCCGGGAGCCGGCGAATCCTGGGGCCGCGCTCACCCCGGCCCCTGCAGTGGCGGGCTGAGACAGGCGCCCCCGACCCCGCAGCGGGGTTTGGGGGCAGCACGGGCGGTGGGCTTGAGCTGGGCGCCCCTGACCCCGCGGCAGGATTTGGGGGCAGCCCCGGCGGTGGGCTGAGCTGCCCCGCAGTGGCTCACCCCCCCGCCGGGGGCTGCAGCCCCCTTTCTGGGGCTGAGGGACAGCCCTCAGCACCCTGGCCAGGGTGCTGAGGGTCAAATGTTGTTTCGGAACACTTTGTTCCAAAACAACATGTCCCAACGGGGTTGTTTCAAAACAACTCCTTTCGAAACAGCATTGTTTCAAAAGGGAATGGGGTTTAAGTTGTTTCGAAACACCACTGTTGTTTCGAAACAATGGAACCTGTTGTTTTGAAACAACGGTATGTCGTGTGAACATGGCATTTCTTATTTCGAAACAACCCCTGTTGTTTCAAAAGAAGAAGTGTGTGTGAACATACTCCCTGGTCTAAACTGGGGGCTTGGGAGAAGTCACGGGATCCCTCCAGTGGGACCTGTGGGGCTGTAGCCGAAAGCCCAGTTTGAATTGGCTCCTTTCCTACCACTCCCCACCCAGCCCCAACCCCGGACCCAGACACAGGGATGGCGCACACCGCACAATCTCCTCGATGCCATCCAGCCTGAAGTCACTGTGCAGCTGCTGAACACATGAGGCCAGGAGGGCCCCGGCCATGGCCATCTCTGCCCGCAGAAGAGAGATCAGTCTGGCCAGCCACTGTGGTTTGGTGCAGAGCTTTTTTGGCCCATCGGGCAACATGGTCCTCAGTCCTGAGTTCTGCCCTAAAGCGTAGAGAGTGTGTCTATAAGCATGTCTATATAAACTTTGTATTTGCATACTTTTTTCAAGAAAATCTTCGCAGGCTGCAGAAAAGCCATTTTTGGAATGCATGTAGCTCATGGGCAGTGCTTTGGACACCCCTGCATTAGAGGCACCTGAACCAACTAAGATCAGCACCCTGTTATGGTAGGAACTGTACAGATCTGTAGGCAGAGACAGTCCCGGCTTACCGTTATAATCTAAGGAGACAAGACAGGCTATGAAAGGAACAGTCTTTCCATTTCACAGCTGGGGAACTGCAGCACAGGAAGATTAAACCATTCACCCAAGGAGTCTTGTTAAAGCCAGGAATTGAACCCAGCCTTCCTGCATTCTAGGTTTAAAGCTGGTCTCACTCTCCAAAACAGGTGACTCAGGTAGGTGCCTCTCACAGCTGAATCACTTATATGTGTCAAAGCCCAGGCAGTGGAAGGCCAGTTCTGCTTTCAGGTAAGCTGCGGGGATGATACTGGGCCTTCTTGAACTCCACAGGTCACAGGAGTGTAGCACTGTCCGTCTCTGGGGATATCTACACAGTGTCTGTAACAAGGGGAATCATATAGTGTAGATGTGGCAGCAACCTAACCAGAGAACAAGCCCACCCAAGCCTGTGCCACCCCATTTACACTGCTATTGTTTCCTGAGCATAGCTAGATTAAACCTACCCGCTCCACTGAGCCTGCCCTCTACAGAAATAAAAGCAATACCCTGAACTTACCTAGTGCTTTCCAACCACCCTTTTACAAACGAGAGCTGACGTACAGTGAGGAGAGGGGACTTGCATAGGATCACTAGGCAGCTGGTAGCAGAACTGAGCAGAACCCACTCTGAGTGCCAGAGTCGTGCTCTGCCCACTAGACCACACTGCCCCCTCATCCTGACTGCTCCACATGTAGGTGTTGCATGCCTGCCTTTCTCCACAGCAGGTATGTCTCAGTCCACTCACAGGAGTCTAGCCCTGAAGTTCGAGCTGCAGAGGAAGAGAGGAAACTTCCTGACACAAATGGCCCCAGGTAATGAATGGCTGGGCATGGCACTTATCGTCCCTGTGCTTGGTGGCCTGCCACCATTTTTCTCACTAATTACTCCTGATTGAAAAACAAGTTCCTTGTTTGTTTGCATATAATTTTATTTACAAAAATTCCGGAACATTAATTTGCTTAATAGACCCCTGCTGCAGATGGTACATTTTGCCCAGTGTGCTGGCACTGGCTATGGGCAGAAGGAGGCTCATATATTTGTGTCAGTATTCGTCGGCAGCCACGTTTATCAGCAGGTTCCTTAAGTGACAGGCACAAAAAAGATGTTTGTGCACTTAAACCCACCAGTTGTCATGCAGCCCCATATGCCCCTATCTGCCACTGGTGAGTTGTTTACTGAGTCTGAAATGAAGATGACACAGCCCTGGTAGGAAGCTGATAGACAAATAAATTATGTGTTTTCTGACTGTCTTCTTTAAAAGACAGCTGTGCCCAGGTCTCTCAAAGCAGCTTCCAAAATAGCACTCAGGGAGCTTTTCATTGTGAATAGCCTAGATATTAGAGCTGAATACAAAGATTTTAATTAAAAGTATCATTTCAAAGCCTCCTGATCCATAGGTACTTAGGTTCCAAGGCCAGAAAGTATGATCATTAAGTCTGAACTTTTGTATAGCACAGGCCACATAGTTTCACCCAGTGATTCCAGTGGTATTGGTAGAAGTGACAGGATCTGGGATCCCACAGCAGGGTGGGAGAACCTGAATGTCTTCACTGGGGTTTTGTTGGAATGAGGGTTAATCATCAGGATCCGGATTCTTCAGTGATCCTCAAAAGCTGACTCAGCCTCTTACCCGCAATCTAATTGAAATGGCCCCCAAATATTTTTGATCAGTTCCTGTTGTTTGCTCATTTCTGGCTGCCCCAGCTTTGAATGGACTGGGAGCAAGGCACTCTCAATGCCAATCAGGACTGACCCCGATGTCTGAATGTGTAAGCCTAATGTCACCGCCAGGGGGAACTGAATACAGGATGTGCAGCACCATGAGAATGCATCCTGCTGCCTTGCCTCTGCTGATTGTCTAACCTTGCTAGTTGGAAGTAGTCACTGGCACATAAGCTCCTCTAATATGAACCAGCAACAAGAGGGGTACAAAGACTCTTACTCCTAGCATAAGATATGTATGTCCTCCATCTGGAGCCACTGGAGGGGACAGACTGCAAGTCTCATGCTGGATGCAACTTCCATTGCAAACACCCCTTATTCAGAGCTGACCCAAAAGGCTCAAATAGCCTCTAGGGCTTAAGTGAAGCATGGCTGGCACTCTATGCATGGGTGAATCTCAGCCACAGGGAATTAAGTGAGCCTAGGAAAAAATATCCCTAGGTTGCACACAAGCATTGCTCTTCCAACAAGGAGCATGACAGAAACCTGAACCAATTTTGCTCTCATAGGGTACGCCTACATGGGAGCGTCCTTAAGTTGACTTACAGACCCTCCACAGCCACACTGAGCTATTAAGTCAACTTAAGTGCTTTCTTAAGTCAGCTTAATAATACCACCTCCTAAGGTTGACTTAATGCTTAAGTTGACCTTATTAAGTCAACTTAAGCCTGTGTAGACAGGGAATAGTACCTAAATTGGCTTTATTGGTCTCCAGGCCCCCTCCAAGAGTTCCTGGCCACCCGGAAGGGTTGACCTAGCACTTGCCAGCATGGACGCAAGCAGTGGACAGGAGTTTTCAGTGTGGATGCTCTAAGTCTACTTAACAGAGCCTCCAGCATAGACATACCCAGAAAAGGCTGTTGTGTTTCCAGCTATTCTGCCTCCAGGCTGTTTTCACAAGCTTATAAATTGGTTCAAGGTTTAATATTCAAACCCGGCGTGTAATGGTGAAAACTGAAACAGAAATCAGATATGTTGCTGGCCATGTCTGCAGATGGCCATCCTGACAGAGGACAGATGAGTTCAAAGTGTGCTTCATATTTGAAGGCTTGTATATAGATCAGTAGAGAATACCCACCTGGGGTTAATTTAAAGATATTCCAAAGGAGGGACCAATTTACTCTACCCTGGCATTTTCTTTGTACTCATCACTGTACAATCTAGATACCGTATACACAGTTAAACAAAACATTTTTCTCTTTGCAAACATTGATGCTGCACTCATCACTGTTGTAGCTGAAAGTGTGTCTAAGTCCAAACATTATGCATCACGGCATGCTCTTGGCAACTTGAGTTGCTAAGCATGAATCACCATGACCAGACTTGGATCAGATAACAGTCAGCTGTGAGAACCAAAGGGCACTTGTTTGCACTTGCATATAATCACAGTGAGGAGCTCTGTAGGATCTCATGTTGTAGCCTCCTTTGACTAGCTTAGAGCAAGTATTCTGGATGATAAGTGATTTTATGATGGTGGCAAGGTCTTCTAAGGTAAGCACATCCCTCTCTCTGACAGCATCACCCATCCCTTGCCCAGGTTAGCTTAGGCCAGCTGGTCTTTGTCCAGGTGCTTCTCTCCCAGGCACTGTCTGATGTACAGAAGACACAGAAAAGTGTGGGGAAAACATTGGGGTGGTGGAGAATATTAAATTTTTTGGTGATTAAATAGGAAATGGAGGAGAATCCTGAGACTTTATTTTTCTCTGGAACTATTGCTATGACTTACTATTATCATGGCTTCGGTCAATCTCAAGAGCCCAAAAAGAGATCAGGGTCCCATTGTACTAGCACAAAGGTTCAGAGAGCTCATGTTTTAGATGAAATGGAGCAAGTGAATGAACAAGCAAATGGAAGGAATGATGTGGGAGAACAGAGAAAGAACTCTGAAAGGGAACAACAGTTTGCAGGACAGACCTAGGTGATCCTCATTTCTATAACTGAAGCAGAGTAAGAAAAAGCTTTTTGACGTTTAACGCCAGTACAGCACAAGAATGTTGCTGACAGCTCCTGATGGCACCAAAACCTGTGTATGTGAGAAAATGTTCTTTCTCCTCTGTCCACCATGCAAAAAGGGGACATTTGCAGTTTTCTAGATGTGAATTCTATTTATACTCTTCACTATCTTTCCCCCCTTTGGTAGCCTTCTGAAACATTTCTTTTCCAGACTTTTTGCAACCATCTGATGGATCCCTTTTTAGAGATCACATAGCTCCATCTACAGTAGAAGCTCAAGGGTCTGAACACTTCAGAAATGGAGGGTGTTCGTTACTCTTAAACATTCATCACTCTGAACAGAACATTATGTTGTACTTTCAAATGTTTACAACTGAACCTTAACTTAATATAGTTTTGAAACTTTATTGTTCAGAAAAAATGCTGCTTTTAACCATCTTAATTTAAAGGAAACAAGCATAGATACAGTTTCCTTAACTTGCCAATTTTTTCTTTATTTTTCTTTATACTTTATGTATAACACAGTACTGTATTAATTATTATTATTATTATTATTATTGGCTCTGCTTCTGTGTGATTGCGTACTCCTGGTTCTAAATGAGGTGTGTGGTTGACCAATCCATTTGTAGACCTAGTATTTACAACTCTGTGTTTCTACTGCATCTTGCTATCTTTCTGTGGTTTTCACCTCCCTCAGCCTCCTGAGTTACTGTCAGGCTGAAGCTTACAGTTTTATTTTCAAGGCACAAAGAGTAGATAGGTGTCCAGCTTCCATAAAAAGTCAACAGCACCAAACTGTCTTCGAGGATCTGACCCTGAGCATCCAGCAATGTCCCAAAGCCAACTGATTGAGAGTGAACAACTGAGCACAGACAAGGGAGACTGACACATGCACGTGGCTGGACAGAAGAGAACAGGGCTTGAGTGATCCCATTCCTTGGGATCCAGAGACATCAGTATCAAACCAGACAAAGCAATTTGTAGCACCATGTATTCCTGAACACGTGCTTAGAACACGTGCCTTTGCTACTCATAATGGCCCCAATCCTGATTCCAGTACTGACAGTGACACCATATAGGACACAGTAACTGGAAAAGGCCTTTTTCTCAGCTTTCCTTCCTGGAGTTGGCCTATCATGATTTTGCTTTCTGATTTCTGCAGAGGGACAGCATTGCATGGTACCCTCTTACCTCTGCCATGAGAATTTGCATTTCTTCATCCACTGACCACACACCTTTGAGAAGCTCTGTGCAGAACTGTTGTGGCTTTATCAACAGTGGAGTTTTCCCATTTTTTTGCTTGATCAGTTTATTAACAAGCAGTCTGAGCATTATCTAAATTTTATGGGATTGTGTTCAGAGGTGAAGAATGACTTTTGCAGCCCCGTTTGGACCCCACTTTCTCTATAACAAAAGCAACAAAGTTTCTTGCTGCCTAAAATCTTTCACAGTGGGAGAGAACAGTTTGCAAACTGTGGGGATCATCCTCAAGGCAAGGGGTTCTTTGGTTATGAGAATCTGAGAGATTTCTGCCATTGCTCCCTTGTGGGAAGTGGAAGGGGTATCTTCCACAAAGCCTTAGAGGGGGGTTCTTCATGCTGGAAATTCCTGCAGATTCAGATACTAGAGCAGGACCAAATGTTTTCAAGAACAGAATATTGCCCACGGGGCCTCCTATGGGAAGAAAGGTTGCTGGTAGTTGAGTTCTGCCTCCTTTTCTAGTGTACATTTGCCAGTTTTCAAGGTGATCTCTTTTTCACAAACACAGATACACACACAGTCTCTCAAGCAACATGCAGACACATCCATGTAGGAGGAATTACACCCCCCCAAACGTACAGGAGTCAGGGTCACTGAAGCAGTTTGTGTGGCAGGAGTGCTGAGAGCCATTGAACCAAATTTTGAGCCCTCTCCTGATGGAAACCACTTCAAGTCTAGTTCCAGCACCTGTATCAGGTAGCACACATTGGGCTAGACTGACCAGGTCCATCACGTGGCAGAGTTCAAAGCAAGGACCTATTGCCTCTCCTAGTGTGGAACTGAAATCATCACATACTCTGTGCTTGGTGGGGAGGATGTGGGGAAGGCAAAGGGATTGCTTACTCCTGCTACTCGACAGGAATCCAAAAATAGTCTGGGAGGCCCTTGCTTCTGTGAAGGTCCATAAGAAATGAGCTTATGATCATTATGAGAGTGAGAGTCTAATTAAGCCCAACCTCACTGTTGCACAGTGTGGCCCATTACCTGTAGGTCTCGGTTAGACCTTCAGCAATGTCGGGGCAGGGAATGACTAAGTTTCTGTGCATAAAGCAGCAGCACCACAACATTGTTGGAGCTAATGAACTGTAACGTTTCTTAGAGTTGGTCAGAATGTTGTGTCACAACCTTCTTTCGACAGAAGATGTCTTTCTGAGGAAACAAAGTGTCACCAGAAAAATTCATTTTCTTAGAAACTTGTAGGGACTTTTGTGGAAACACTGAAATTTGTTTGGTCTAGAACAAAATAAGTTTGGTTTTCTGATTTTCAATGCAAGCCACAGAATTTACAAATGTCTATGAAAATGTCATTTTTTCCCACTTTCATCAAAATTTTGGCCATTAAAAAATAAATCTTGCCCTGTGCTAACAACCACCACCTGAGCCATGGCCCTCTTGAGATGCAGTATTCCTCTGACAATCCATGGCGCACCAGCACCAGAACTGAACCAGGAAAACAGCAGAGGAAAATTTTGTATTGTATTGAACACTGTTTATCTCCACCGCTAACCCACAATGTATACTGAATGGAAAAGCAAAAGTGTGCCATTTGGTTTTTTTTAGCAATCTGTCCACTGCTGGCATGTGATTCCAAAAGTTCCTATTTTATTGTAAGAGTTATTTCCCAAAACAAGCTATTTTAAGCCTAACGAGAAATAATCCTTCCTGTTGGCACATTCAGAATGCTTCTGATGAGGATAATGAGTATGCATATTTTTTCATTGAAAGAAACTTAAGATGAAACAACTTTGTCAGTTCCATTGCTGTCCCCTCCCCTCATCACATAGTCAAGTATCTTTTCTCCATTACATTCTTACCTTCTGTCATAAACAATGATTTACAGAGGATCAATGTATACATTAAAATGATTATCTCTGTCTGTAACCAGATATTATATTCAAATAAAATGTTATAGGATCAGATCCTTCACTGGTGAAAACTGACACAGCTCCATTGACTCCAGTGGAACTTCAGCAACTGAATTCATCTGAAATATCCAACTGCACCTTCTAGCAAGATAGAAAACTGCCTCCAAGATCAAAGGTGCTGGGCCCATAACACATATTCTGCAGGTGCATATGCTCTATATTTCAGAGTGATTGCAGGTTGTATTGTGACCGATTGCATTCGTGTGTCATAAAGAGAGGGAGGGGCCACTACACGTTGTGTAGACTTGACAGAACAGCTTTGTGTCAAATGAATAGGCAGGTTTATTACACACATTGCCTTGCTCCAAGCTTCAGATGAGAGAAATCCTATAATCCCGCCCTGATTTAATACTGGATTAATGTGGATTTGTTAATAAAATGCTAGTGAAATCGAGAATAATTTGTAATTAACTCATACTTTTACTCAACACATCATTTGGAATATTTTTAATAGGAATTAAGAATGGTTTTCAGTGTCTCGTACATGCATTCTGAGAGCCTTGGCAAAAAGATGAAACCATTGCAACTGATACAGATGAGGTCACTGCCAAAAAAATGCCATAAAGATAGCAACGGGGCTTTGGCTACAACTTAATTTCCAGCACTTTGAGAACTGCATTTCTCTATTACCAGGATGTGATTCAAATTAATATGTCAACTAATTGTGCCGAAAAAACCCATACACAACCAGGCAAGAGATATAACCGGCCAACGTAAGGTGAACAAAACTATTTATCAACTCTAGTAGCTTTAGAATGAGAGCATTCCTGTTGAACAGCTCATGCACTGTTTACATGGATTTTAGACAAGATACTTTTCTGATCTAAAGTCTTTATAGGCACAAAGAGATACCCAATGAGAATAATAGGCCATGTATCTCAATAGCCTATCTCCAGCAGTTGGGCAGGGAGAAATCTCCACAATGCACAAAAAGAATTGTGTGGCTCTGGACAATTTTTACCTACAAGACCTGAGGAGGAGGAAAGGTAACAAAACAAGCACTGTGTGTGTAATGGGACCATGGAGATGTGTGTTGCATGTGTAACCATGTGGTCACATTATTGTTACTGCTGTCGATAATCTTCATGGACAACCTGATCCATGGACGATGATAGAAAGATTCCCACTGACTTCAGTGGATTTTGGCTCAGGGGATGTGACATGTTTTGAACAAATGCTTTTCAGAGCAGCAGCTCACAAGGCAGAGCAGCATTCACATCACTGGCGAGTGCCTAATTGTCACAGCCTTTTGGCTATTGGAGCTGTTCCACTTGGTATAAATAGTTGAATATTCAGTGAGCAAGAGAAACTGACTCTACAGGCCAGTGGTTAGGTCACTCACCCTGGGATGTGGGAGAGACACATTCAAGTACTTGCTGTGACTCACACAGAGGAGGGTTTTGACCATGCAGTGCCTGCACATGCTGTGGGGGTCTTATCCAATTGGTGTCTTGGTTGACTCTTTTCTGCTCTCCAAGACCTGAAAAATTTCATTCAGAACTGATCCACTCCCATGAAGTTTTGGCTTTGGTGATTTGGCATTTTTGGATGGAAAAACTCTTTTGCTGAAAATTCCTGACCAGCCGTACCCAAAATATAATAACAGCAACCACAATAACAGTCATGAATAAATCCTAGCAGAATTCCATGGTTATCAGATTACTTCCAGAATCAGGACATCTGATTATACCTTTATATTGGCATTCATAACTACATGTGCTACGCTTCACCGTCAAACTGGCAAGGTGTTCCTTTTTTCCTGCCAAAATCCATCCAGAACATTTGGCTCCAGAACTCCTTTTGCCACTGAATTCTGTAGGCTGTTCATTATTTATTATTATTAGTAGTATTATTATTATCATTACTGCAATAACATCTAGAGGCCGCACTCATAGACCAGGATCTTCAGTAACAAGCTGTCCATTATTTGTTTTGAATGTAGGTAATATTGGTGTTACTAGATGACTTCTTTTTCTCTCTGCCCTTACAGAAAAATAGTATATTTTGATAATGCCTCTTAGAAATGAAGAATATTTAAACTACTGTTTACAATCCTTCAACACACCCTACATATATCACTTTCATGTCCAGTTTGCTGGATTGTTAGCTGCTGGCAGCTTGGGGTTTTCTGTCTACACTCACTTAATTTTGTTTCCAGCAATGAGAATGGCGGCAGACTATAATGGTTGGAAGATGTTATCAGAGAAGACCTCAAGCCAGAATGTCAAATTGAAAGCCATTAAAATGTTTGCAAGGTGATAAGAGCTGAAGCTCTAGAATCAAATTAATTCCTGCTGGTTTGGTTTCAGGTCAGATATAAACTCACAGAAGGGGAAGCTGGATCCATCCTGGATGCAGTCAGATCCTGCCACCTGATTCCTGAGTCTCCAGAAGGTGATGGGCTAAAAGGGCAAATGTAGCCATCCCTTCTAATGCAGTGATGTCAAGGGGAATTTCTTCTTTTTCCACCCACCATTATTCGCTATTCCTATGGCTGGTTCAGGGCCATTCTTTCAGCCTGCTCCTTCACCTTGCAAACAGCCATGTCTTCAAAGAGCTGGAGAGAGGGATAATATGGCAAGAGATGACCTTGTCTAAGCCAGGAGCTCTTCAATTCCTGAAACTTGCAAAAGCGTCATATAAAAAGAAGAAACTCAGTCAATTTGAGAAGGATGAATTTAAAAGAACTACACACACAACATACACATGTAAAGAGAAAATCAGAAAAGCCAAGGCACAAAATGAGATTAAATCACCTAGGGTGATGAAGAGTGACAAGAAAGGATTTTACAAATACAGGAAAAGCAAGAGGAAGATGAAGAACAGAGCAGGCCCCTCAGTCAATGAGAAGGAAAAGACAATAACAGAAAATGCAGTAATGGCTAATGTGCTCAATACCTTTTTTGTTTCAGTTTTTACCAGGAAGGTTGTCAGTGATCAGACAACTCACTCAAGGACCTTCAATGTAAACTGAAATAAGGGACGAACAAGTTAAGAACTATTTAGACTATGCCTACATTAGAGACATTACAGCAGCAGGGCTGTATCAATGCAGCTTTGACTCTGTTAGGCAGTGGTTCCCAACCTTTTTGGCTCAAGGCCACAAATATCATTGCTACAACCTTGAAGGGCCACCAGTCTCCATCAATAGCCCTCCCCCCACCCCCCGCTGCAGGCAGTCAGAAGAAGTTCAGCAAAGAGGCTCCTCCCTCCTCACTAATCACCTGCTCCCTTAGCTGCAGCAGGGAAACTGCACGTCCTGTAGCCCCATGTGCTCCACCTGGATCCCTAGGCAGTGGCCGCCTTCTGCAGCCGGGGTGATGTGAGATCAGTGCCTCCCTACTTCTGGCTTTGTCAGGGATATCAACATATAGGCACCCAGGTAGAGTGCGATGCTGTGTGCCCTGCTAGAGCCAGGGGGAAGGGAGCACTGATCTCCTGTCTTATAGTCACGTGGCAATGAACTCTGTGGGGGTCCTTAGGCAGAAGCTCCCTAATGCAGCTGTTGGGAAGGGAGTGTTGGGCTACTTTGAAAGCCCCCACAGGCCACTTTTGGCCCTCAAGCCACAGATTGGGAACCACTCTAGCCTTTTTATGGCAATAAGAAAAAGCTGTCCTGCCATGTAATTAAACCTCCCCCAATGAGTGGATGAAGCTATGTTGGCAAGAGAGCATCTCCTGCTGACATAGTACTGTTGTAGATGAAGCATTAGACTAGTTAGGGTAGCGCCAAACAAAATACATTCTAGAATATGAAAGGAACTAGCTAAAGAGATCTCTAAGGCATTAGTGTTTATCTCTGAGAACCTGTGGAGGATAAGAGAGAGCCCAGAGGATTGGAAAAGGGCAAATATAGAACCTATCTATAGAAAGGGGAATAAGGACAACTGGGGAATTATAAAGCAATCAGTCCCACTTTGGTTTGTGGAAAGATAATGGAGCAAATAATCAAGCAGTCGGTTTGTAAGCACCTATAAGATAATAAGGTGATAAGTAACAGTCAACGTGGATTTGTCAAGAACAAATTATGTCAAGCCAACCTAATATTCTTCTTTGACAGGGTAACAAGCCTAATGGACTGGGCATGGGGGAGAGCAGTAGATATGACAAATCTTGACCTTCTGAAGGCTTTAGATAATATCTCACATGACCTTCTCATGACCAAACTAAAGAAAAGTAGCTTAGATTAACCTACTATAAGGTGGTGCACAACTGGTTGGAAAAGAGCACTCAGAATACTCATAACTGGATCATAATCAAGCCGGAAAGGCATATTGAGTGGAGTCTTGCCTGTGGTTCTGGGTCAAATTTTCTTCAATATATTCATCAATGACTTTGATAATGGCATAGAGAGTGCAGTTGTAAAACATGAAGATGATACCAAGCCAGGAGGGGTTGCAAGTGCTTTGGAAGACAGGATTAGAATTCAAAATGATATTGACAAAGGGGAGAAATGGTCTGAAATAAATAAGATGAAATTCAGTAAGGAAAAAGTGCACAGTACTCCACCTTGGAAAGAATAATCAATTGCACAAATACAAAATGGGAAATAAACAAGGAGTCCTGTAGCACTTAAAGACTAACAAATTTATTTATTGTATGAGCTTTTGTGTGAGAAAATCCTACTTTGTTAGCTGCTTTGAAGATGGGGAACTTACAGAATGGGAGGAAATAAATGCAGGGAAGTAGTTCTCCCATCTGACAAAGCATCTGACAAAGTGGGATTTTCTCCCATGGAAGCTCATGCAATAAATAAATTTGTTAGTCTTTAAGTGCCAAAGGACTCCTTGTTTGTTTTACTGAACCAGACTAACATGGCTACCCTTTTGGAACCTGGCAAAATGGAAGATGATGGTCTCAGAAGCAGTATTGCAGAAAAGGATCTGGGAGCTGCAACGGATTACAAGCTAAATGTAGCCAACGATATCCCAGTTTTTTTTCAAAGAGTGAACATCATTCTGGCTTTGTTTGGAGGAGTGTTATAAGCAAGGCATGAGAAGTAATTCTTCCACTCTTCTCTACACTGATAAGACCTAAGTTGCTGTATGTGTCCAGTACCAGAGAAAGTCCAGAGGAGAGTGACAAAAATGATTAAATGGCTAGAAAATATGGCATAGGAAGAAAGATTGAAAAACTGGATTTGTTTAATCTGTAGAAGACTGAAGGAGGACATGACATCAGTGTTCAAGTACATAAAATGTTTTTACAAGGTGAGGCATTCAGAAAATCTTCTTAACTACAAGGTTATTAATCATAACAACCAATTATCCAAAGAGGTTATGGAATATGGGTCATTGGAGATTTTTAAGAATAGACTAGACACACACTTGTCAGAGATACTTGGTCCTTTCTTGGTGCAAGCTTCCTTTCTGTCCTACATTTCTATGATTCTGTCATTCCATATCAATTGCTATTGATTCTAAAGTAACCAAAACACCCATTGCTGATTCACTGCCACTGCTACCAAGTGGTGTGGGAGAGTCACAGAAGGACTTCCTTATAAAATTGCAACAACATGTCTGAATTGTCCTCAAAGTAATACAAAGCAGTATGACATTAAGAGGAAGGTTAGTGTAAATACTAGTCCAGGAGGCGATATTGGCAGTAGGACCACTGTGTCAAGTTGACTAAGGAATGCGAGTGAAGACAAACAGTAAAAATTGACATGTTTGTATACTGATGTAAGGAGGCTGGGTAACAAAATGGAGGAACAAAAACTATTGATTGAGGAATAGAAACCAGAAATTATATGGATAACAGAAACATGGTGGAACAGTAGTCATGATTGGTGTATATGCATTAAAGGCCATGTGCTGTTTAGGAAAGACAGATATAGAGGTAAAGGTGGTGGATTGACTTATATCAATTATGTGGTAGACTGTAAAGAAATTAGAAGTGATGAAATTGATAAGACAGTCTATCTGGGTAAAAATCACATTGGAGAAGAAAACTACTAGTGTTTCTTCTAAGATAGTGCTTGCAGTGTGTTACAGACCACCAGGATCTCATTTGGACATGGCTAGGGACCTCTTTAAGGGCTTTAAGGAAGTAAACACTACTGTGAACAGTGCGATTACAGGATACTTAAACTTCCCAGATGTAGACTGGAGGACAGGTGCCAGTAGAAATATCAGGGCTCAGATTTTCCTGGATATGATAGCTGATGAATTCATCCATCGAAGAGTTACTAAACCAACCAGAGTGGATGCCATCTTAGATTTGGTATTGGTGAGTAGTGAGGATCTCATAAAAGAAGTAGTTAAAGGGGACAATCGTGATTTGAGCGATCATAAGCTAATTCAGTTCAAACCAAATGGAAGCATAAACAAAAATAAATCTGTGACTAGGGTCCTTAACTCCAAAAGAGGTAACTAAAATATTAAGGGCATTAGCTGGGGAGGTGGATTGGGCTGAAGTACTCTTGGATCTAAAGCTGAAGGATGATTTGAATTTCTTCAAGTAAAAGTTGCAGGAGCTATCTGAAGCCTGCATCCCAAGAAAGGGGAAAAAATTCATAGGAAGGGCTTTCGACCAAGATAGAAGAGCAAGCGTCTCAGACATGTCCCAAAGGGGCAGCCATGTTAGTATAGTTCAACAAAAAAAGCAAGGAGTCCTGTGGCACTTCAAGACTAACAGATTTATTTATCACACAATCTTTCATGGGAGAAAATCCCACTTCATCAGACATTTTGAAGATGGGGGAACTTCCAGAATGCAATGAAAATTAATGCAAGGGAGTGTAAGACATGGGATCAGGTCATACTGTAACAGCAAATAAGAGTAGTTGTTAAAATTCAAACACTGGGAAATAGCACATAGATGAAGGTAAAGTCAAATCACCTGTTGTAATGGGAAAAGTAGCCATAGTCACACTTCAATCCTGCTTTCACACACACTAATCTGTTTATCAATTCTAATTCAGCTGTTTCTCTCTGAAGTCTTGATGGCCCATTGATTTTCTTGAGCACATTCATTAACAAATTGTCCATAGAGACATCAGAAAGACGAAAGTGCTCAGCAACTGGTTTTTGTGTGTTGTGATTTCTGATGTCAGTTTTGTGCCCATTTATTATTTTGTGTGGGGATTCTCTTGTTTGTCCAACGTACAAGGTGTGGGGGCATGTCTGGCGCATGATGGCATAAATCACATTAGTAGATGAGCAGGTGGATGAACTCTCAATGCTGGCTTCTCTCATACAAAACCAACCTACAACACATTCTTCTACATGGCTGGACTTCACAAAAAAGAGAAAAATCCATCTACAACACACACTTCGCTTTCCTACAGAAGAAAAAGACACCAAACTGTCTAAACTACTATATACCAGTAAAGACAACAAGAGCGACACCTTCAACCTAGCCAACAACATTGTTCATTTCTCATGCTATCCGCTTACTCCAGCAGAAGAATCTGTGCTATCTTGGGGACTTTCTTTCTGCCTCACAACCCCCACACATAAGATAAAATTCTGCAGTGACCTGGAGGACTACTTTTGCCATCTAAGACTCAAAGAATATTTCCATAACACCATCAATCAATGCAGTGACCCACAGGTACCTTCCTCCCAATGCTGCAAGAAGAAATATTCTTCATGGACTCCTTCAGAGAGTCAAAACAACAGACTGGACTTCTACACTGATTGCTTCCGTCACCGTGCCAAGGCTGAAATTGTGGACAAGCAACATCCCTTACATCATAACCTCAGCCATGCAGAACACAATTCCATCCACAGCCTCAGAAACAACTCTGACATTATTATTAAGGAGGCTGACAAAGGAGGTGAAGTTGTCATCATGAGTAAATTGGATTATGATTGGGAGGCTTATAAACAACTCTTCAACCCAATATTCTACAAACCACTTTCCTCTGACCCCACTGAAGAATTATGATACCTACTCAAGAAACTCCCTAAGACAACAGAGGAACAAATAAAGAGAGACACACCACCAGAACCCCAACCAGGGATATTCTATCTACTACCTAAAATCCATAAAAAAGGAAATCCCAGATGCCCCATCATCTCAGGCATTCGCACTTTTACAGCAGCTTATCTGGCTATGTGGAATCCCTATGCTATCAACTCTCCTAGCTATCTTCGAGACACCATGGACTTCCTGAGGAAAATCCAGTCCATTTCTGAACTTCCAGAAAACACCATCCTGGCCTGTATGGATGTAGAAGCTCTTTACGCCAACATCCCACATAGTGATGGATTACAAGCTATCCCAGATGATGCCACAGCACACTTTGTGACTTTGGGCTCACCCACAACCATTTCAGAATTGAGGATAATTTATACCTTCAAGTTAGTGGTGCTGCTATAGGTACCCACATGGTCCCACAATATGCCAACATTTTATTGGGGACTTAGAACAATGTTTCCTCAATTCTCACCCCAAAGCACCTCTCCTCTACTTACACCACATTGATGACATCATCATCTGGACCCATGGCAGGAATGCTCTGGAAGATTTCCACAGAGATTTCAACAATTTCCACTCCACAATCAAATTTAGCCTGGAACACTCCATACAGGAGATCCACTTTCTGGACACTACAGTACAAATTAGGGATGGACACATCAACACCACCCTATATTGAAAACCTGCTGATCGGTATATTTACCTACATCCCTCAAGCTTCCATCCAAAACACACCACATGATCCATTGTCTTCAGCCAAGCCCTAATATACAACCACATTTGCTCTGATCCCTCAGACAGAGACAGACATCTTCAGGATCTCTATCAAGCTTTCTTAAAACTACAGCACCCACCTGTGGAACTAAGAAAACAGATTGAAGAGCTAGATGGGTACCCCAAACTCAACTACTGCAGGAGAGGCCCAAGAAAGAAAACAATAGAATGCCATTGGTCACCCCATACAACCCCCAAGTCAGACCTCTACAACAGATCATTAAGGATCTACAGCCTATTCTAAAAGATGCTCCCTCTCTCTCTCCAGCCTTGGGAGACAGACTTCTCCTTGCCTACAGACAGCTCCCAAACCTTGAATAGATATTCACCAGCCACTACAGACCTAACAATAGAAACTTTAAAGCAGGCACAAACCCCTGCAACAAGCCATGTTGCCGACTTTGTCCACATATCTGCACAAAAGACATCGTCATAGGACCTAATCAAGCTAGCTACTCCATCAAAGGCTCATTTACCTGCTCACCCACTAATATGATTTATGCCATCATGTGCCAGAAATGCCCCAACACCTTATACATTGGACAGACAGGACAATCCCTGCACAAAAGAATAAATGGGCACAAAACTGACAGAAATCACAAAAAGGAAAAACCAGTTGCTGAGCACTTCCATCTTTCTAATCACTTTATGGATGATTTGTTAACGAATGTGCTGAAGAAAATCAATGGGACATCAAGACTTTGAAGAGAAACAGTTGAATTAGAATTGATAAGCAGATTAGGTTGTGTGAAAGCAGGACGAAATCGTGGTCATGACTTCTTTCCCCATTACAACAGGTGATTTGACTTCACCTTCCTCTATGCACTGTTTCCCAGTGTTTGAATCTTAACAACTACTCTGATTCTGTGGACTGCATTGTGCAGTTTAGACTAGTTGATCATAGTGGTCCCTTTTGACCTTAGAGTATAAAGATGGGAAATATTCTTCAAGTTCAAGGTACAAATCCTGCAAAGTCCTAAACACATCCTGTTAGATGCTGAGCACCATTAACTACTACTTTCAAAAAACAGGAACTGCCCTTTCAGCACCAGTACATATCATTGATCTGAAGCAAGCAACTGGATGGAGGGGAAAAAAACCCTTTACAAATCTTATTCGACACCTCCTACTGACACTGATTAGCCAAATCCACTCGGGAGAAGGTGCCATTTAGTTTACTCTGGCAAAACAGATTTCTATGAATAAATCTCTATTTGACAGGAAGCCAGACAAATCCAGGCATCCTGAGTGACGCGTATCTACAACATTCCAAACAGCAGAGTGTGCTTTAGGGGGAAAAGAGAGAGAGAGAGAAAATCCCCAGGTTGTATCTGACAAATGCAACTGGTGTCACAGGCCTCAATCATTAGTATTGCTATTGCTATCATTTGTTTCACTCTGACTTTGATTGCTTCACATCATTCCCTGCCTTGACCACCAAGCTGGGCTCTTTACCATGCCCAAAAATTGACCCAAAATACATTCCTTGGCTGATCAGAATCTAGTGCAACATAGGCTATTAAAAAACAAACCCAAGCAACCAACTAAGGTAGGACTGTTTTTAGCACGACCCATTATATACAGCCATTCTCTTGGGGCAGATGTCTACTGAATGACACTGCAGAGGACAAAACTTAGGAAGACTTTTAACACCAACTTTAGTGTTAGGCCTTTTTTGTTTAGTTTTTTAAAAATAGAACTCAATCCACAGTTAGGAACAGCTATTTGTAAGAGCAAAACTCCCATTTAGAAGGTAAAATTAGAGGGTTGATTGAAGTTTCTCAGGATATAGTTTTTTTAAATGTAGCTTCACATGTGATCACTCAGCATTCAAAAACCTAGCTTCCTAGATTCTTTGAAAATCTGGCCCTATATGAATCTCATGCACACATAGTATCAAACACACCCTTGCCTTCTACACCACTTCCAAGCACTTGGCAGTCTATTGCTTACCTGTCAACCTGGGAGTAGCAAAAATTGGATACATTATGTATAATTGTACGCGCGCGCGCGCATGTGTGTGTGTGTGATTTCTGTTCTTGATCTTGAAGGCTTTTCTTGTAGTCCCAATGTATTGTAATTAGGGGAGAACAAGAGCCCTATACAGATCACAGTCTGTTTATTCCAGCAAATCTTCCACAGCAATGGCCCCTTAGCACACAACACTCAAGTGAGCTCTAAGCACCACCTAGTTTATTCCCCAGGGAACTGACATCACCAAAGATTTCCCATATGTGATATACACCCATACCTCATGGTCTGTTACAGACAGCATTACGCATGGTTTGAAGGTACTAATAAAAAAACCAAGCACTTTCTTTATTATAAGGATGCGTTGGAAGGCTAAACTGAAGGGGAAAGGCATCCAAGAGAGTTGGCTGTATTTTAAGGAAACCCTATTTAGGGCACAGGAAGATACTATTCTGAGGTGCAGAAAGCACAGAAAATATGGAAAGCGCCTAGTGGAGCTTAGAAGAGAACTCTTTGGTGAGCTGAAACACAAAAGGGAAGCTTCAAAGAAGTGGAAGCTTAGACAGATGACTAGGGAGACATATAAAGATATTGCTTGGGCCTGCAGGGATAAAATCAGAAAGGCCAAAGGGCAATTGGAGTTGCAGCTAGCAAAGGATATGAAATATAACAGGAAGGGGCTCTTCAAATATGTCAGTAACAAGCAGAGGATCAGGGATGGTGTCGGCCCCTTACTGAATATGGAAGGTATTCTCATGGTAGATGATATGGAAAAGGCTGAAGTACTCAATGCTTTTTTTACCTCATTCTTCACAGGCAAGGTCAGCTCCCAGGCTACTTCACTGAGTAACACAGAATGCAGAGAAGGAGAGCAACCATTGGGGCAGGAGTCAGGTTAGGGACTACTTAGAGAAGTTGGACGTGCACAAGTCTATAGGGCTGGATAAACAGCATCCAAGGGAGTTGGCTGATGTGATTGCAGAGCCGCTAGCCTTTATCTTTGAAAACTCATGGCGAACAGGGGAGGTCCTGGATGATTGGAAAGAGACAAATATAGTACCTATCTTCAAGAAAGGGAACACGGAGGACCTGGGCACCTACTGACCAATCAGCCTCACCTCAATCCCTGGAAAAATCATAGAGCAGGTCCTCAAAGAATGCACTCTGAAGCACTTGGAGGAAAATAGAGTGATCAGGAACAGTCAGCATGGATCCACCAAGGGCAAATTGTGCCTGACCAACCCGACCACCTTCTATGATGAGATGATGGGATATGTAAATGTAGGAATAGCCTTCGGTGTGATATACTTTCTTTTTATATGATTTCTCACAGCATTCTTGTCAGGAAGTTAAGGAAGTATGGTTTGGATGAATGGATCATAAGGTGGCTAGAAAGCTGGCTAGATCATCAGGCTCAGTGGGTAGGGATCAATGGCTCAGTATCTAGTTGGCAACCAGTAACTAGTGGATTGCCCCAGGGGTGGGTCTTGGGGCCGGTTCTGTTCAACATGTTCATTAATGATCTGGATGATAGGATAGATTGCACATGTGTAAATTCGTAGATGACACCAAGCTGGGGAGAATAGTAAACACATGAAGGGCAGGGATAGAATTCAGGGAGACCTTGACAAATTGGAGTATTAGACCAAATGAAATCTCACGAGGTTCAACAAGGACAAGTACAAAGTCCTGCACGTAGGACGGAAAAAAACCAGGCGCTGCTACAGGCTGGGGAGTGATCAGCTAAGTAGCAGCACTGTACTGTAAATGACACTCACCTCTGAACCATGTAGGTCCACTTCATTTTCTTCTTCTGGAAAGTCACATTCAAATTTTTAGTTTCATGTTTACTTGAGCATCCAGCCGTATCATTTGCATAAGGTCTATAGACTTTTACTGAGAGTTATAACCCTCCCATAAAATTCCTATTTAAATCCCTATTAAATTCTGTCAGGCTTAGAATAATTTCTATGGAACCCTGTTTCATTTCTACAGACTTCTGTTGGCTTCATCCTTCTTAAACCATATAGGACTTTTCCACAAAGAGATGGTTCCAACTCCTCCCCCCCCCCAGCAAATATCGGTAACCTAGAATAGGATATCTCAGACACAGAGGTACTCCTGAGAAGGGGGCTTTTCTGAACCATGCTCATGCCTTAAAATCCCTGGCTGCCAGAATGGTTTTCTAAGACCATAGGCAGCTCTAAATTACACTGGGAGCTCCTTAGGATTGGAGAAACACAAAGCTACTGTAAAGCCACAGCCTAACCTTTTGGCAGAGCCGTAACTATGGCAGGGTAGCAGGGCTTTGCTCCAGGTGTGCTGGAGCAGCTCCATTGAGTCGCTCCATTAAAGGGCACATTCCCCACCAATAGCTGCAGGTGCCAGCTATTATAAGGGGTGCATTCCAATTGGAACGCACGCTGGGCACTGGATTCTTTAGTTACGGCTCCGCTTTTTGGTCCTACTCCATCGATAGCTCAGTCAGACCAGAGAATCTAGGGCTGTCCCCACACACAGACAGTTAAATTGATTTAACTTAAATCAATTTAATAAAGTTGCTATAAAAATCATTAAACTGATTTAAGGTAAATCAATTTAACAGGTCCACACTAGAAAGTCAAATCAAACTAGCATGTCCAGAGACAGGACTTGCTAGTTCGATTTAGGAGAGGGCACCAGCGGAGATGTGGCAAGATGGCCCTCTAGAAAGGCCCTTCCCCCTCCCAATATATGAATAGAGAAAGGCACCTTGGGAAGGAAAAGGGCAAAAGTGTTAAATCAAAACAACCATTAAATCAAAATAACATGTCCACACTGTGTTATTTTGACATGATGGTTGTGATCCAAGCGTTGTTTTGATTTTAAACAAGGTATTATTGAATTGATCTAACTTTCCTTGTTTTGATATGATGGAGCTCGTCATTGCGAAACAAGAAAACGTCATGTGGACCAAAGCTTTTTTAAATCGAAATAACCAGTGTTATTTTGATTTAAAACCTGTGTTTGGACATACCCCTAGGACTCTGTCTCCAAGGAAGTGAGTTTGATATAAGAGGGTGTGGCACAGACGTAGTGGTGATCAGTGAGCACTAATAGTGGTGATTGGAAAATATTGCTCCATTCAAAGCAGGGAAGATCTAGACAATTGAGACCCTCCACGCTGAGTCATGATCTCCCTCAGAAAATCAGAGCCCTGTGCACTCTATCAGGCAGCCTCCTGTTCATAAAGGGTCAGTGAGTGAGCCAAGGACCAGAAATAGAACTGTGTTACTTAGGTGAGAAGTCTGGAATTGCAAACACCACATACCATCCTTCAGATCATTTGTGAATAATCGCTAGTGTTCATTTTTACTGTTTGCCAAACAGTTCTGAATACTAAATACATTTGCAAAAGCAGACTTGCTTCATGAAGGCTTCACAAACTGGCAAATGCCAAATTATTGTATACATCCCTGTTGTGTTTCCTCTTATTCCTATCCTCTCTAAATTAAACAGCCTTCTAGCCCTGATCTTCCTTCACACAGAAGGGTTTCCATGCCTGCAATAATTTCCTTTGCCCTTCTCTAGACCTTTTCAATTTCTGCATTCTGAGATGGTGTGACCAGAACTGAACACATTATTCCAGGTGAAGGAGTATCATGCAGTTATACAATGCCATTATAATATTTTCAGTATTATTATTCTCTCTTTCTGAACACAACCTCACATCTTGGTGTTTTTTTTTTTTTAATTGTTGCTGCACATTGAACAGATGTTTCCACCCAGGTCTCCACAACAATGGCAAAGATTTTAAAAAAATGACTAGCTGGAATAATCAGAATACCTTTGGTTTTGTGCTGTTTTATTATTCTGAGAGCTCTGACTTAGAGGAACTGGGGGAACACACACAGGAGACCTCCCCTCCTTAGTCAGGAAGGAATGTATGTGAGATAAGATGTTCAAAATATGTAAGTAGGTGATGCATCAATCTCTCATTTACATCAGTGGGAATTAGGCAACTAAACTGCTTAGCTGCCTTTGAAAATTCCACTAAATGCCTACTTGCATTTTCAGACATCTAAATACCTTTAAAAACTTGGCCTTAAAAACAGTAGATTACGTGCCATAAACAGAGCAAATAGCTGTCCAGTAGAACCTCAGAGTTACAAACACCTCAGGAATGGAAGTTGTTCATAACTCTAATGCGTTCTTAACTCTGAACAAAACGTTACAGTTATTCTTTTAAAAGTGTATGTATAACTGAACACTGAAACTTTATCATATAAAAGGAAAGTGCTGCTTTTAACCATGATTTTAATTTGAATGAAAAAAGCATAGAAACAGTTTCTTTACTTTGTCAAATCTTGTTTTCTTTTTCAAAACTTTGCCTATTTTTTAGTAGTTTACACTTCACTGCATTTAGTTTTTTCATCTCAAGTGCCTTATTACATACTTCTAATTTCAAATGAGATGTGTGGTTGACTGGTCAGTTTGTAACTTTGATGTTCATAACTCTGAGGTTCTACTGTACCTTGTATTGGTAACAATTAAGCCACTGATCCTTAAGTAGAGGCCTTACTGAGATTTAAAAATACATGTCCTGTAAACTGAGATCTGAAATCAGCCTTTAGTAGATCAGAAGAGGATGACTCTGAGGCTAAGGTAAACAGGAAGAAACTGAACTTTCTTGTAATGCACTAGGGCTTCCAAACTTCTAAGGTGAATTGGAGATCCCCAACTTTCTTTGGTATCAGAAAACACCTGGTATAAAATCCCTTCACCTGAATCTCTTTGGGGATTTACTCTTCTCACACTTGACTCTAACAGTGAGCATATGTCCGATTTTTAACAAGACATCACAGACTTTAAGGTTGGGAGGGAGTCTATCATAATCATTTATCTGGCCTTCTGCACATTGCAGGCCACAGAACCTCACCCACCCATTTCTACAGTAGACCAGTAATCTCTGGTTAAATTACTAAAGTCCTCAAATCATGATTTAAAGACTTCAGTTTATAGAGAATACACAATTTACACCAGTTTAATTCTGAAGAGACCCATGCAAGATTCTGCAAAGGATGGTAACTCCACTCCCTTCCCCTCCCAGGTCTCTGCCAATCTGATCCTGCAGAAAATTCTACCCATATCCAACATCCAATGACCAGGGGTAGCCAATTATTTTTTGTTAAAGTCCATATTTCTTGGTCAAGATCCAGACACCATTTTTCACATTGCAAGTGTCCCTGTTCAACAAATACATACAGTGTTGTGGCTTAGTAATATAGCCCATGGCTTATATTTCAGTGAATTAAATGAAAAATAAAATCAAGCCACAGTATAACTGAAAAATAAATTACATCAGACTGTGAGAAAGTACATAGATAAAATGTCAAATAGATGCAAATATTAGCATTAAAACATTTTCAGACAACTGTTTACAGTTTTGTATTTGTTCTGAGTTCATGAAGAATATTAAGTTCAGTTTGGTCAAATAAAATTATTGTAGGCACATTTAGATAGATAGATAGATAGATATTCAAAACTTTCAAGACTTTTGTGGCTAATTTAATATTACTATTAGATCTTGAAAGAAAATAATAGTTAGTACACATGAGCTCTCTGCCAACTTTATGATTCAAGTATGTCCAATAACACACGTATGCCCACCCACACATGTGTTAAGCAAAAGAATCATGCGTTATTACTGTGAAATATGTGTTAAAACTGTTGTATCACAACTGAAAAAGTAATTTGATACAGAAATGCAAATTTTAAATAAAATACACATAACTAGTGCATAATATTAATACTTACTAACAGTGTGTAAAGTGACAAACCCTCTGCTTGACAAGGCCCTTGAAATTTGGAGTGAGTTCAGTCAAGGCAAGATAGAGGCAATTGCGCAGTCAAAAATGGAGTGATTACGAAATGTAGCATTGTTGAGAATGCTCACTCACAGGTATGTTGAGCCAAACATAGTTAAGATGTTAAATGCCACCTTCTTTAAGGGTATGTACTTGGAGTCCAGCCCCAGGGTTATCCAGAAAGTTTCAAATGATGTTTCAGTGTTCTACACCTTGAACGCTTCATCCACTTGTAAATTGATAAGCTCCAGCTGTATTTTGCTTTTTGAACATCTGAAAAGGATGATTTTGCTTGATTGGAACAGTGACATTTGCTTGTACTATGACTGCGCTTCGTACAAATGGGAAGATGTCTTTAAGGCTTTTAAATTCTTGGAAGTTCTGCTGGAAGTTTTGATGAAGCCTATCTAGACATGATGGCATCTGATTCACCTCTGCAGTGTCCCAGCAGCATAGCAGCATTGGGAAAAACAACGTTTCCATAATTTCCGAATCATTTTGAAGAGACACGGTTTGTCTTGAAATGAAGCGATATTGCTGTGGAGCTCCACCACACCATGATTTTGCCGCAGTAGCCTTAAGCTAAAATTATTTAAGTTGTCTGTCAAGTCAACAAGGAAGGCCCGGATCCTCTTACTTTCTGCATCCATCAAAAGCTCTTCTGCCTGTTTCCCTGGAATTTTAGGTCAATACTTTTCCACGTGAACTCAGATTTCCCACAGTCTTCTTAGTACTTGCCCTCAGCTCAGCCAGCGGATGTCATTACGAATGAACAGGTCATGTCATAATCGGCAGGTACTTCTGAAGGAAAGCTTTTAAGCTGTCTGTGTTGCTGTGACTTGAACTGAAGGAAATTGCCAGGTTTAATCACCATTGACATTACATTATCATACTCATCACTAAGCATTGCACAAAGTGTTGTTAGCTAGACTACATGGTGCTAGGAAATCAAATTGAGGTTTGGGTCTTGCAGATGTTTCACAAATCTTTGGTGAATACTGCTCATGTGAGGACTGCCATCTGTTGTAATTGACACAATCTAAGTCATTTAAAAACTTTCATTAGATGAAAAAGATTGAACAGAATTAAACATATCCTCAGCAATCATGTGATTGTTATGTGGCATAAGGGACAAAAAAAAATCCTCCGAAACTTTCTCTCCAAAAAACCAGACATACACTCTTAACTGAACTTTGTCCAGATACAACCAGATTCGTTCACTGCCATGGAAAATTTTCCCATTTTCAATTTCTCACACAACTTCTTTAAAATGTCTTGTGCCCTCATCTCAAGGTGGTGAACAACTACTGTGGTTAAGAATGGCAATTGTCTGAAAGCATAAACAACGTTTCTTTGCAAAAAAGGTTTCAACTATAGTAGCTATACACTGCCTAATAATGCCTGCATCTTTAAAGGGTTTACCGTGCTTTGCCGTTACCCACACACACTTCAGTGAAGATTCAGCTGTCTTTTCCAACATGCAAATACCCTTTTGAAATAATATCTTTGTTCTGAAAATATACATCTTTCAGTGAAGCAATCTTTAGAGCCCTGCAAATCTGCAGATATCCACATTATATCTGTGGACCGTTTCAGGCAGATGCAGAAGAGGTGTGGATCCACATATTTGTATCTGCACAAGGCTCTAGCAATCTTGCCTGATCTTAAATGGGAGCACAGGGGATATCTGTGGTCAAAATCCATGTGCTTCATTTTGTAGTCCCATTTCATATCTCCCCTTTTAATGACAGCCAGTCTCTGTACAAATTAATCATACCATTTGAGTCTTTGGACACTGTGGCAAATTAAAATGGGCAGTGTCAGTGCACTGGTCTTTAAATCAATGGTTTTGGTATCAACTTCCCTTATTTTTTCTGCCATATTTAAGCACAGTGCTGTTAAATGCCAAAAGAACTGAAGGTTCGACTACTGCTTTCAAAAGTACAAATAAGCCTATGAATGTACAATGGAGAGCATAATTTTTAAAAAAAAAGAATATAATTTTTTTCTTCGCAGAAACTGATGATAGTTCACATTAAACAAATGTCTCCTTCATTGGTGAACCAGAGAACCATTAATTCACAGTACAATGTAATTGGGTTGGTTATTGCATTGCAAGAGAATGAGAGGGTAAAAATAAACAACAACAAGAAGTAGATAAAAAGATTCGATGGTCTGTTCAAAAGTGTTTAGTGTTCCAGACGGCCTAAGATCTGCCTGTTGACTGTCCCTCAGTTAGACCCTGGGCATGTGGGCAAGACCCACCAGCCAGACACCTGGGAAGAAATTTTCTGCAGTATCTCCTGAAACGGAACCTTGCTGAGGGATGGGGAAGGGGTTTTGAGTGGACAAATACTGTTGTATTGAATGGAGCAACCTTGCTGGACAGTCTCCAAGGTCAGCTGACCTGATATGATAGTATTTCAGGTATCTAAGACATGGGAAAGTTGGTTTCTAAATGAAGCAGAGGCAGCAAATAGATTTGGTTCTTGTCAGGGTTTCTCAGGTGTCCAGTAGAACCTGAGGCTAAGGAGCCACTGCAGAGGAAGATGATGCTAAAGGTTTCCTTTCAACTTAAGTTTTGTATATCTGCTTATGGTGAACTGTTGTTAGAGGTTCTTCCTTCAAAATTAATAGGAAGCATGGGCTATCACCAGCTGCCTCTGGTAGCAAAATATTGCCTAAATCTCTCCTGAGGGCATTAATTAAGCCATGTCCACACTGGCAACGTAGTTTGAATTAAGGAGGCTTAATTCAAACTAACTTTTTACCTGTCTACATCAGGCCTTCATTACTTTGAACTAAGGAATTCCTTAGTTTGAACTAATGAATGCTTTGTTCAAACTAGTAACTACCACTGGTTAGTTTAAATTAGGTGCATAGTTCGAACTAGGGGCAGTTACTTAGAATTAACAAAGTGAACTAGTTCGAACTAACGTTAGTTCAAACTAGTCCATGTTGTTAATTCAAACCAATAAGTTCGAGGTTAGTTTGAACTAACCTCAAACTTATTAGTTTGAACTAACAAGTTTGAACTAACTTTCTGTAGTGTAGACATAGCCTTAGAAATCCCCAGAGGCACTGCCACAGACCTAATGCCTTTAGAATCTCATCCATCCTAGAGCTAAACATCCTCTCACCATCAAATGAATGGCCGTCTAGTTGGGCTTGTTTCTGGAGGCAGACCACAGAAATGTAAACACATGTGATACCTCAAAGCAAATGCAGCTGCTACATGTGCAGATGCTGCTTCAGAAATGTTGAGGTTTGCTTGGTGATTAATTGACCATTAGTAATCAATGCTTTGGACAGTTTCTTCTAGATTTCTGGTAGTGACTGGGCAAACAGTGCTGTTTTTTTTTCCATAGACAGTTGTAGTATATCTGGATCCATAGCTTTATTCTTCACCTTTTTTTTTAGAATCAATAGAAATTACCAGTAATACTGAATCACAGACACATAGGGTTGAAAGGAGCCCCAAGAAGTCATCTACTCCATTCCCCTGAACTGAGACAAGATTCAGTATATCTAAACCAGGGGTGTCCAACCTTTTTGGCTGAAGGGCCACACTGCAATTCTTTTCTCAGTTGGGGGGCCAATGAGAAAATATTTGATGGATAAGATATACAAATTGATTTATTAATAAACTTTAACGAAATAATGATTAGTGTAATATTGGGCATTGCTTTTGCTTGGACTGAGTACAGCGGACAAGGGAGGCAGGAGTGCCTGTGTGAGGGGGCAAGGCAGAGCATGGGGAGCAAGGTAGGATGGGGAGCATGGCACAGGAGAGGAGGGGCTGTAGCTGTGCTGTGTGCAGGGTGGGAAATTGCCAAGGGCCCTGGCCAGCCCCAGCTTCCAGGCCCTTGTGGCAGCACACCGTGGGCCAGATGAAAGCCCTTGGTGGGCCAGAGTCCAGCCCCTGGGCTGCAAGTTAGACAAGCCTGATCTAGACCTTCCCTCACAAGTGGGTTTTCTAACCTGTTCTTAAAAATCTCCAGTGACTGGGATTTCACAGCATCCTTATGCCCCTGTTTCAGTGGTTAACTTTTGTTATACCTAGAAAGTTTTTCATAATATCCAGTGAAAATCTCCCTTGCTGCACATTAAGCCAATTCCTTCTTGTCCTCCCCTCAGTGGATACAGAGAACAATTGATCACCTTCTGCTTTATAACAATGTTTTACATATTAGAAGATTGTTATCACAGCCCCCCTCAGTCTTCCCTTTTTTAAACTAAACATATCCAATTATTCTCTCATAGGTCTTGTTTTCTAATCCTCTTATCATTTTTGTTGCTCACCTCTGGACTCCCTCCAGATTTGTCACATCTTTTTTAAAGCGTGGTGCCCAAAACTGGACACAGTATTCCAGCAGAGATCTCACCCATGCCAAGAAGAAAGAAACAATTACCTCCTACATCTTACATGCAATGTTCCTGTTAATACAGCCCTGAATGATATTTGCCTTTTTTGCAACAGCATAACATTGTTGAATCACTCATTTTGCCATCTGCTATAATGCCTAGATCTCTGTCAGCGCTACCTTGGCTTAGCCACTTATTTCCCATTTTGTACTGGTGCATTTGATTTTTTCTCCCTAACTGTGGTACTATGCAAGGGCTGAATTACGAGACCCTGAGCTGCTCACTTTTGTGTCCTTCCCCTGGACATTACAGTGCCTTGGGGCCATACCAGCAGTAGGGTGGGGCCTGAGGGCCAAAGGCTGCACTCCATGGCACTCCCACCCCACCACTGGGCCGGCTGGTCTGTACCCAGGGGCTCAATGGGAGCATTGTGGAGCATGGCCTCTGGTCCCACGGCTCCGTTCCTGCAGCACCAGCAGGGTCCCTTCCAGTGCTTCCCCAGGTCCCACCAGTGCTATGCCAGGCTGAACGGGACTGTGGGGCTAGATGAATGCAGGGACCTTAGGGACTGCAGTTTGGGGCCTCACTTTAGCCTGGGGCTGCAACCCCTAAAGTCTCTTCGTTGATCAGCCCTGTACTTTGTGCTTGTCTTTAATAAGTTGCAATGCATTGATTTCATACCAGTTCTCCAATTTATCAAGATCATTTTGAAGTCTAATCCTGTTTCCCACAGTGCTTGCTAGAAGTGCATCACTGCTAACAATAAGCATCTCTCCACGATCTAACAGCTCATACAGTTGATTAAGCGTAATTTCTAAAGCTATCTGTAATAGCACCTTCTGATGGCTGCCTTGAATGTTACAGGAAAATCCAGCTGTCTGTCTGTTCATTCCTTTCAAGACTTTGAGCAGACTGCCAACAGCAGCACAAATTAATGATTTCTGCACTGGTCTTTCTTCTAGCAAAATGTCTGTCTGGTGGGAGCTGGGATGAAATGAGCAATACGTTTCAAAAGGGTCCCCCAAAAGCCAATAAATATTATTGTTGCTTGGGCACTGTTGATTTGGGAGGACTTGATGAACCACATACTGAAAAGTTGGTCTCCTTATCATAAAACAAATGTTCACTGATGTAAACTGATTTCAAATGAATTACATTAGTTTTATAATAGTTTAACCCCGAGGAAAAATGTGTGCTCTGATTATCAAATCACCTGCGCAGTCCATGCTACCACAGAACAATCATTAAAATAGTAATCCAACAAAACCCAAGCTTTGTTGTGGATGTGTACAGTTTGAGAAGATTTAAAGTAATTATTACTATTTTCCTTTCGATACTGAAAATAAGATCTTGACATCAGACCAATAATTACTAAAAAGTTTTAAGCCAGGTAATGCCAGGCTTCTAGAACCTCACTTTCAAAGTGCAGCATGCTTTCCCGTCAAACACATCCACATGCATCCATTTGTTGACACCATCATACCTGCCCTCACACACGCACGCAAATCTCGAAAAGCAATTTTTTCCTTAGCATCCTGAAAGTTCCTTTTTCCACTTAAATGCTTTTCTGATTCATTTTACTTTATTTATTTATTTATTTATTTATTTTGTATTTATTTCTCTGCTGTATCCTTTTCAGTCTGGAAAGTGACTTGGCCTCTTTTCTCCCATCTATTTTCCTCCTGCCACTATTCAGTTCAGGCATGAAACACAGACCTAGATTGAAAGCATTCAATGGCTATTCAATCGGAGAAGAAAAGAGCCCCTCAGTGCTTTATTAGATATGAAGATCCACAATAAAAATCAATTTCTGCCTCTTTATGCAGTTTAAATGACAAAGCACCCACCCATTCTGCAGCCATTGTGCCTGGGAAATGTAATTCAGTGCCGGAGCTGGGACCAGAGTACCATGGACTCTCCGACCTGCACTGGCAGATTCCAATATGATACAGACCTTCGCAGATAATGAGAGCCACTTCATCTCACAGCAGGAAAAAGTTATCTGATATCTTTGAGGGTTAAAAGGCTATGTGGGCAGCATTTTTAATAGACCTCTAAATCAGTGTCTTAAAAATATCTCTGCTTTTTCTCCCCCTTTCCCATTTCCCGCTCTTGAAATGGCCAGCAGCTACTCTATCCAGCCTGGATGGACTATGTGGCCTGGGGAAGGGTCTTTCCCAGGAACTTAGTTCCAAGGGGAAAGAGGGGAGAAAACACCAACCAACTATAAACATGTGCCTCCATCAAAACCACCTGCAGTACTTGCTTCTGAGGGTTCTTGAGTTTCTCCAGATAACTGAGGAATATGTAATGTGGTCTGCTGTAGGGCAGGTTCACAATGAGGCCTTAAAACTAAGGTCTACATAAACATTAATGATCCCATGGGCCACATCTCAGAACGTTGGAACTGCCATGTTGGATCAGACCAATGCTCCACCTCATTCGGTATCCTGTATCCAGTAATGAATGGCCTATAGCAGTTGCTTCAGAGGAAGTTTCAGGACACTTGCAATGGGCAAATATAGAATAACCTGTCTTCTGGGAAAGTTTTTTCCTAATTCTCAATGGTTTGAGGTTGGTTTTGTGTTTTAGTGTGTGATGGTTCAGATTCCTTTTAACTCTCTTATTTAAGAAAGAAAGAAAGAAAGAAAGAAAGAAAGAAAAATCTTGACTATTGTAAGCTTGGGAATCATATAAACAGTCAATCCTTGTTTAAATCTTACTAAGCTGTTGGCCTAAATTATATCTAGCAGCAGTGAGTTCCACAGGCTAATTGTGCCTTGTGTGAAAAAAGAAAACCTTTTTATCATCTTGAAATGCACTACTTTTTAACTTCATTGGATTTCCTCTTGTTCCAGTATTATGAAAAAGGGAGAGTGGAATTGCCCAATCAAGCTTCACTGAAGCATTCATTCTTATGCATATTGTACTATTTCATTTAGGGATGGGTGGAAAAACTTCAGCAGAACTGTTTTCCATCAGAAAATGCAGTTCCACTGAAATCAAAACATTTTGTAAAATTGTGTTAATTTTTGCAGTTTAATCATGGACAAAAAATCTGGAAAAATTATTGCTGATGCTATTAAAATTACCTGTTCACATTTCTGGAAGAGAAAAATATTTTTGTTTTGAAATTACTTTGTTTTGAACTTTTAAAATCTGTATTCTGGTTTATACTATTGCATTTAGAAAACTCAAAATGCTTCATTTTTATTTTGTCAAATCAGAATGTTTTGATTGATCCCAAACTGGTGACCGCAGGCACTCCTTTAAAGCCCCCCCCCAAAAAAAAAAGTGAATTCTGGCAGAGAGGTCTTCTTTTCTCTGTTCCCTAACACAGCAACATATGTAGACGTTGCTGCAGTAGCAGGCCTGGAAGAGACTAGGCGATCTGCTCTCCCATGCCTAACATTTTGCTCTTATTACATCCAATACATGTGCTCCAAGACACTTTAGACTGGAACAGCTTAGAAACAAAGAAAATTGTACTCCAATCAACTATTTTTGACCATGCATAAGTTCCTGAATTGGTCAGGTAAAGCATTTGCTCCAGTTAGCCAGTTGGTGAGGAAGATCTTTCACGTTCAGGTATGACAGCAAGGCACTAATGAGAGTCATTCTCTACTCCTGGTCACAAGGGAAATGAAAAAAAAAACAAAAACAAGGAGTCGTGTGGCTCTTTAAGACTAACAGATTTATTTTTTGCATGAGCTTTCGTGGGAGAAAATCCCACTTCATCAGATCTGACTCCTTGGTTTTTTTGCTGGACTAGACTAACACGGCTGTCCCTTTGGTAATTAACAAGGGAAATGAAAGACAGTCATTTCCTTACAGTGAATTAGGACTAAAGAAAATGGGTCTTCACTGATTTGTTAGAAATGGGTTGAACAAATTTAAGCCAGACTAAAGCTCTGTGCACCATGCGATGAATCCAGTGGAGGAATTAAAAGCATAAGGATGAATTTGATACAGATACAATATTATGGTGGATAAATAAGGCTGCAAGTCAAAGCACTGGCATCCTGCCACTAGGTGGAGTGTAAGACTCTTGCCAGAGGGATCCCACTACATGCATTCGACAACGATCCCTTTCCTTGGCTGTAGTTTTCCCCAGGTAATTCGGTAACCAGACTTGTGCTGTGCTAGCCAATGAAAGACCCAGAAGGAGATTTGTTACATGTGATGTAACACTGGCTTAGATGTGATTTGAATCCTACCCCCACTGCAGGATTTCAGAAATGGGAACTCCCTGCAGTACAACGTACCACATAACCAGGCTTCTCAGAGGTTCTCACTCCAGCCTGATTGGAGAGAACAGGTGCTGGATTTCAACCATATTGCACAAAGGAACCAATGAGATGCAATTTAACTTGCTCTTCGAGGCAGTGAGGAGAGGAAAGAGGATGGATATACTGATGAGGTGTTTGGACTGGAGGAAGGAGGCCAGGAAAACAATGATGATGTCATGATAAAGACGGTTTGATAAGTACTTTCTCTCAAGGTTTGGGATCAAGAAGGCACACTCACGCCAGCATGGCCAGAACAGTGGGGAGGCCAGACAGGTGTTTCTTAGCACCTTGGATGAGCTGGCTGAGCACTGTGGTGGAAGGGAAGATAACTAAAAACAATCCAATGGTGCCGGGGGTGTTACTGGTGTTCCAGAAATGTAAAATGCTAGATCTGAAAAATAAATGCTGCTGTGATATGCACTCACCAAGACAAGCCGGGGGGGGGGGAGCACATCAAACAATAAAAGAGACAAGGAATGCAAGATATTCAGTTGCTTTGAGGAGACCTGTTATACTGAACAAAGGCGTTGCCAAAAGCACAGAGGAGCACCATAAATATTCTTCTGAAGATGTGTTACATGTGAAGAGGGCACTGATGTGCTGCAACATTTGGAACTCTAGCTATATATCTAATAGGATGGAGGAATTGAAGACTGCTAAAGGTGAAGACATTATTAAGGTGCCCCAGAGAACATACCGGAGCAAAATAAATACAGCTAGGTCCTGTAGTAGCTAAGTTATATGTCCCCAGAGAAAAAATACAATGTCTAGGAATGTTAATGGTAGAGACACAATCTGGTAGGAAAGCATGTCACTCTAGCATTTTGTTGGGAACGCTGTGCTGAGTAAAGGGCTGCTACTAAACAAGGTCTCGTGCCAAATGGGGGAAGGAAATCAAGATATTGCTGGGAGCACTAGCTTGCTTAATATAAGTTTAATAAGACTAATACTGTTCTCTGAAGCACTATGGCACATCCCAGGATATCCTGACTACTGCTTCTAAACATGGATGAAGAGGTAAAGAGATGAAAAATATAGACATGGTAGAGGAAGTTACTGAGTCAACTGATTGGTAGACACCAATTGTTTCTGTGTCAACAAAGAGGGAGGGAATTAAGACATGATCCTCAATGAGTTAGAATGGGTGTGACACCATTGACTTCTATGGAGCTATCCTGGTTTACACCACTTGATGATCTAGACCAGTGTTTCTCAATGACTGGTCCACGGGCCACCACTAGTCCTTGATTTATCTCCCTGACAGACCAGGAATCCTGAGTTTTCTCTGACACTGTACAGGATGTTGTTAAGTGCCTGAATATACTTTTATCACATTATTATATTATTTATGGTGTTTTGAATAATGTCAATAAAAAGTTTACCATGTCAATAAAAAAAATAAAAAATTCAGCTCTTCATGTCAGTAAAAACTAAAATGCAAGATCTGCAACCCTTTTAGAGTGAGTAAAGAGACAGCAATACCAAAAACTTACATCCAAAAAAGTGCTGTTGATATACATGGATATCACCTAGTTATAATGAAAATGAAGTTCGGCTAGAAGTAATGGCTGGATGAAAGGGGCTAGCTCAGGATATAATAAGGGAAATTACAGTCAGTGGCCCAGATTCTCAGCTAATGTAAACCAGGACAGCTCTACTGACTTTAACAAAGCAATTTATACCAGCAAAGGCTCTGGAACAGAGTGAATTACTGGAGAGGTAACCGGCACTGAAACATACCAGAAACTGATCTTTGTCCTAGAAGTAGCCACTACCCCCAAGAAAAAAATTCATGGACAAGAGTCATAGACCAAGCTGGATCAGTAAGCACATCAAACAGATGATTAGGAGAAAGCAGAAGGTCTACAAGGAGTGGAAGATGGGAGGGATCAGCAAGGAAAGTTACCTCTTGGAGGTCAGAAAATATAAAGCGAGAAAGGCCACAATCTAAGTATAGTCAGACTGTGCAAAGGGAATTAAAAGCAATAGTAAAAGGCTCTATAGCCTTTTTAATAGGAAGAAAACAACACAGAAGAAGTGGGACTGATAAGCTATTAAGGAAGGGGTGGAGATTAAGGATAACCTAGGCATGGCTGAACATCTAAACAAATACTCTGCCTCTGTTTTTAATGAGGTTAATGATGAGCTTGGAGGTAGTGATAGGGTGGCTAATCAGAATGAAGATATGGATGCAGAAATTACCACATCCAAGGTAGTAGCCAAACCTGAAAATCTTAATGGGACTAAATCAGGAGTGGGGGATGGGGAAAATCAGATAATCTCCATCCAAGGAACTGGAACATGAAATTGCAAGCCCATTGGCAAGGATTTTTAATAAATCTGCAAACTCAGGGGTTGTATTGTATGACTGAAGAATTACTAACATAATTCCTATTGTTAAGAAATAGAAAAAAGTGATTCGGGTAACTACAAGCCTATTGGTTTGACCTCGATACAATGAAAGGTCTTGGAAAAATTTTTTAGAGAGAAAGTAATTAAGGACATCAAGATCAACAATAATTGGGATAACATACAACATGGCTCTACAAATGGTAGATCATGCCACAGGAACCCGATCTCCTTTTCTGAGATAAAAGATTTTTTAGATAAAGGGAATGTAGTGGATCTAATATACCTAGACTTCAGTAAGGCATTTGATATGGGTCCACAAAGGGAATTATTAATTAAATTGGAAAAAAATGATGATTAATATCAAAATTGAAAAATGGGTAAGGAACTGATTAAAGAAGAAAATACAACAGGTCATACTGAAAGGTGAACAGTCATGCTGGAGGGAGGTTACTAGTCGAGTTCCTGAGGGATCGGTTTTGGGACCAATCTTATTTAAGTTTTTTATTACTGACCTTGGTACAAAAATCAGGAATGTGCCCATAAAGTTTGTAGACAACTCAAAGTTGGGAGGTGTTGCCAATACAGAGAAGGATCATGATATTATACAAGAAGATCTGGATGACTTTGTAAACAGGTGTAATCGGGTGTCACATTCATTTGGCAGAGAGGGCTGGATTCTATGTTTAATCCTGAACTGTGGCCCAGGTATAAATTCAGGACCATGTATGTCCCACTGTGCACAGTGGAACACTCACTGGGTGGTTTGCACAGAGATCAGGGGAAAAATATGACTTTGCTTTAGTAACTAAGGCTATATCTACTATACAAAAAGTTAGTCTGAATCTGTTAATTCGAACTAATAAGTTTGAGGTTAGTTCAAACTAAACTCAAACTTATTAGTTCAAATTAACAAAGTCGACTAATTCAGACTAATGTTAGTTCAAATTACTACACTTCATTAATTCGAACTAACTGCCCTTAGTTTGAATTTACTAAGTCCGAACTAAGAGTTAGTCCTAGTCTACACTATCCTTAATTCGAACTAACGATCAACCTAAGGACTTAGTTTGAACTAACTGGCGGGTCTTACTAATTCAAACTAAGCATTCATTAGTTTGATCTAAGGAATTTCTTAATTTGAACTAATGCAAGTCAAGTGTAGTCAGGGGCTACGTTAGTTCGAATTAAGCCTCACTGATTCAAACTAACTTGCCAGTGTAGACATACCCTAAAGCTTCAGGGATTTTTCCTGTCTTATTGTAATATTCATCATTATGTTAGGACATATGACCTCTATTAAACTATTTCTACCCTTGTTTCTCTTTGTCTCTCTTCCTCCTTTCTCTAAAACACTTGACTTTGTTTCTTCTCTGCTCTCCTCTGCATTTCCTCCTGTATCGCAACTCCCAGTTCTCAGCCTCATAGGCTTTTCTGCCACCTGGGCTGTCCACTAAAATGTGCTATTGTTGACTCACCAGTAGACTTTAGAACTGACACTTTAGTCAACGAATGGGGGGCAGGAATTTGACACTTCTGAGTCATAATTTTAGGCTATACTGTATGTAAATTCAGGCAGCTGTCACTGAATTAGTTTATTAGAAAATTATCTCTGAAGTCATGAGGGCTATGAACTTCCCTTTTAAAAACATTGAAAGCTAGGATCCTGCACAATGTGGCTATAATAGGCAGGCCACATAGCTACGTTATGTGGGGAGAAGCCAGACCCCAGATTTTAAGGTTGACACTCTCGCTGTAAGGTAAAAATCATTCAGATTGAAATTATCTGCTTGCTCTTCATGTAGTGTAGAAAAAAATATAATATACAGCCTTCTTTACTGTAGAACAAGCAAGGAGTCCTGTGGCACTTTAAAGATTAACATACGCAGCTTTTGCATGAGCTTTCGTGGGTGAAGTCTCACTTCATCAGGTGTTAGAAAATGAAAAAAAAAACCCTTAGAGTATGAGAGGGAAATAAATCCTGTGATTACCTTTTACTGTGTCAGGTCAGATTACTTCAGCAAATCGAACAGTTGTGTAAATTCAAATAGGGTGAAACGACATATCAGAAAGTGGTATGGTTGAGAGGTGAGAATCACTGTAATGAAAAACAAAGAGGAGTTGGGGTCTTTTGCTGCTTCCTCAAGGCTATGAACCTACAACTAAAATCCAAAGTAGAGGTGGCTTTGCAGTGGCAGAGCAGGGGCTGCAGGGCCCCTGGGCCACCACACCAGTGGCTCCCCCTTCACTGGACGACCTCCCCCCACCAGCGGGCCAGCACTGGGGTAGCGGCTGGGGCTGGAGGCCAGCCACAGCCTGGCCAGTCGGCTCCAGGGGAAGGCGGGGCTGACTATCACACGTGATGTGGCTTCCAAGGACCACACCAAGTCCATGCATGTATGCCCAGACCACGGCCAGACCTGTCCTGCCTCCTGGGAGAGGAGTGGCTGGACCAGCGGCAGGGTGAGAATGGGAGAGCTTGGCTTGTGGGCTTGCTTTTACCCTGCCCCTGATGGCAGATTGGCCGGTTTACGGACGAGGCAGGAGCTCATAACTCAGCCTCAGGCTGGCCCACGCTGCTCTCCTTCTCAGTGCCAGGCTGCCGGCAGGGTGGAGGGGCCCCCACATTGTGGTGGTCCCCTGGGCCCAAGCCTTGTTGGCCCATCTGATAATCACCCCTGTGTCTTTGGCTTTCGATTTATTTATCGGAGATAAAGAAAGTGACAAATTTTGTTTTGCAAAAATATATTGTTTGCGTTTGGGTTTGTAAAATTAAAACCAAACCAAGAGTGCTTTCTAACCTAGTTTTCATTTGATCAGAGCTAAAATTAGAAAGGGCTAGTTCCGAAAAAAGCTTTTGGCATTGAATCATTTCAGCTACTCACACAGTTATGGTTATTTGAACTAAGAAGGTGTGTTTTCTAGTACTCTGTGGGTCCATCAATTGCCTACCAGCTGGCACCCCCACAGCTCCTCCAGTCCAGCTGTAAAATAACCATCAGTTAGGAAAAAAGGGATCTCTAATGACTGAATCTCAGCTGTGTGAAAGAGGAACTTAGATTAGCAAGACACTCCACATCTGGATGCAAAGAGATGCACACAGAGGGACAACCTCGCCTCAATTCTCAGATGGAACAAATCAGCAAGATTGGCTGAAGTCACCAGAGTTCTGCCGATTTATGCCAGCAGAGGACAGTATCCTGCATTTGCAAAAAGAAATAATTAACTAAAACCTGAGCCACTTTGACCAGAGATCAGTCAGAAACTAGGAGTCAAGTATCTTGCTCTTCATGTTGAAAACATGTCACTGGTATGGTTTTTTTTTTTTTAAAGGTATATGGTTTCATTTTGAGGTGGCTTACTTAGCGCACTGCCCAAGCCTCAGATTGGCCTAGAACTGGATATTTTGCCCCCATAGTGGTCAGAAAATCATCCCTCTCATGCTTGTGAATTCAAGGCAGTCTAAAACACAGCAGATCTTTCAACAGGCTTCCCAAAATTCAGATCCAGCCTCTGCTCTTCCTTCATAAATGAATTTTCTAATATCTTTCATCCTCCTCCTCCTGGGAAGGGGTAGCATTTATTTACCGCTTAACTGCTGGATCAGAATGACGAGCCTGTGAGGGGGATCTGAATGGCATCTTATCTGGTGTTTTTCTCTCTCCAAAGCTTGACATCAGAAGCTTTGCTGTATGTGTGTGTGTGTGTGCGTGTGCGCGCACACACACACACACACACACTTTAATTACAGTGGAAGAGAATGGGATGGAATAGTAAAGTTAAAATAAAATTTAGAAAACTTTAGAAGTACAGTGTGAATGAAAAACGATGGTTTTACTCTTTGCCTTAAAGTAAAATAGCTTTTACCCTCCTCCCCACCCCCACCCGCCTCCTCTGCCTAGATAATGCATTTGGTTAGATTTATTTGCTCAGCCCAGAAAACTTGACACTAAGGGGATTATTTAGTTTTAGATGCGCTGTAGTCCATAGTAATAGCCAACAGGGAAAGGAATGAAGCAGCGATATTAACAGGAAGATGGGAGGGGAGGGTGGTTGAGGGAGGAGGCAGCATAGACTGCAGCTAAGCAAAACTGCTTGCATAAACACCATTAAGAAGATTTAGACATTGCTTTCCTTATCATCAGCACTCCTGGAAGAAATAAAAAAAAAAAAAGAGAGCGAGAGAGGGAGAAAGAAAAAAGGAAAAGGGACAGGCCCTGACTTGCTGTGTATGCGTTTCCATCAAGGTTCAATAGAAAATAAAACCACCCAATGGTCCAACTGCAGCAATTCTGCCAATCTCTCCAAGTTGCCTCATCATAGTCAGAAATAAATATTTGTTCCACATTTTAGAGGAGAAAGGAGCAAGCCTGTAGAGAACACACATGGTTCTGCACCATATATTTGAAATTAGGGCAATTCCATACGTCTGTAGAGCACATTTGCTTTTCTTTCTCTGCCCATCACTTGAATTTTCTCTGCGCTCTGTCAACAACAATAACTCTTTCTGGAAAAGAGGAGAAACTAGTGTGATACCGATGTAAAACTTTAATTGGAAGAATAATTGGGAGTCCAAACTTTGAGAAACTCAGGGCCTGACCCAAAACCAATTGCAGAAGATGCTGACTTTGGCAAGCTTGGAAGAAGGGAGAGTCCAGAAAACCATATTGTTCAACCAAAAGAAATGGTTAAAAAATCACAAATGTTAAAAGTGCTGTCAAAATGGACTCAGTCCTATGCACAGGAAGTTTATTCTCTGTCTCTCCTGCTTGCTAATGCTTTGTCCAATGGAAATAGTTTGGATGATGGAACTTAACTCCTACTAGTCATATGAGCTGATTTGCAATGTGTTCTTTTACAGCAGCCTCCTTTTCTGCTTGTGAGATGACTGCAAAGATATCATGATTTTTTCAAATTTAGTATTTGAATATATGCACTCCCCGCCACTCTCTGGCTTTATTTTGAACAGGAGACTTTTAAGAGGTGTTACCCAGTGATGATTGGTCCAACAGATCACATGGTATGGTCTGATTTAGGGATGCAAAAAGTCCTATCATTAATAATCTGTTTAAATGTTCTGTGTAAATACACAGGGAGGAAATAGCCATGCTGAGCTTGGTATCTCCCCCCCCCCCAATGTTTAAACTACTTAGTAAATGGTAAGATCTCTGCTAACTGTTTAAATGTTTAGCCCTTACAATGCTCCTTTGACTGACTATGCAAGCATTTTGATAGCAATACTTGCCTGCGCAACTTGGAAATTTGATCCCTAGCTGCACTCTTGAACTCCTTTTTTTTTCACACATTTGTATCAGTCAACTTCAGACATTCAAAGGTCCAAGGAAAGGAAGCAGAAATATTATTACAATAGTAGGAATATGAAATAAGCAACTACTCTTGTGCCAAGGCACAAATCAACTTTTGACTAATGGGAAACAAGTAAATTTCCTTTGGGGCAGATTATTGGAGACCTTTCTACTGAAAGATTTCTTGTAATTTGCAGTGAAGCAGCTAGTCCTCGTTAGGGCTGGTAAAACAAACAAAACCCCCTAAAACTCCATTTTATGAAAAAACATCAAGGTTTGAAATTTGTTTTCATTCCATTGTGGAACAAAACAGAGTCCTTTCAAATATTTGTGTGTGGGGGGGAATAAAATATAGGAAACCCAAGTTTAGGTCCCTGATTTGCTTGATATGGAGCAGGGACTTGGTTGTGGGTCTTCATCCCAGGTGAGTGCCCTAAGCATTAAGTTAGTGACTCTGCTCTCTCTCTCTCGTCTCAAGGAGAAATTCCACCATACCTTTGCAACCCCCCCCCTTTTTTTTGTTAAAACCCATATATTTCCATAAAATCTTCTGGTTTCAAAGAATTGTCATTTTTCTTAGAAACAAGTATAGTAAAAAAAAATATATATATATATATATTCCCAAATCAGCTCTAGCAGCAGCCACTGTCCTGGACCAGATGGATTCAGACTGATCTGGAAATTGCTGGGAAAGTATATATTTAAACTTTTACGAAATGAAAATGGAAAAGCATCTATCCAGTATTCTGGGTAACCTTAATAGGTGTTTATAAACAAATTAGTAAAGAGACAGACCTATCAGTTGCCACAATCAACTCCAAATAACCCTTAAACATGGGAAAAGTCAGTTCATGTTCCCATATGCCCCATGACACAGATTCTCATCACGGTGACCCAGCCTCACCCAAAATCATCTCTTCACCAAAGCAGGAGGAAAGGTGAGACTTGTGGTGCATCCTGAAAAGTTCTTAGAACCCTGGAGAGAAAATCGGTCTCACAGGTTCAAAACCTTAATGGAGAAAGCCCTGCCACCTCTCTCTTACATCAGTCTTTTGCTCTGACATCTTTGCTGACTGCAAACATCACAGGAGGCCTTTTAGTTAGACTGGTATCTCCCAGGTGATTTAGGGCTTAGTAAGTCAAAATCAACATAAAAATCAATCCACCAACCATCAGGCAGTTTGTAAAGATCACAGAGTACAGGTTTAATATGCTAATAGAAGGAAACACCACCTAACCAGAGGGCTGTTGAACGCTCTTCTACATTCCTATATGAAGGGGAAGCAAGTGTGGTTGAAGCATATTTGTTTATAGCTGACAATGAATATTCACATGGTGTTTTTTACATTCATTGCCCAGTTTTATATTTCCTTATCAGGGACTTTATTTTCTACTCAGCCTCAGATTTTATTAATCTTAATTTCATCTGATTACGTCTAGGACCTACGTCCACCAGTGTGACCAGCATGAATCTTTACAACTGGGGACAAAGGACTAGCTCCATTAAAGAGAAATGATAGCAGACCCGTGGACCAGTCCTTAAAGGGAGTCAAAGACCCCCACTCTTCTAGAATGGGTTACATATTCCCCATTCTGCTCTGCATATCCAGACCATGCCAGCTAGAATTTTTGCTGACATGTGACACTGGAAAATAAAATCTAACTCACTTCCTACTATCATACCTGCATTTCTGTCAAGGTGTGCATTGTGCTCCTCCATGCTGCTTCTTTCTACAGTCTCCTATCTCAGATAACTCCAACCTTCCTCTCCAGTCCTTTCTGTATAACTTTACTTTTCTCCATGCTGATTTTTTTTTTAAATTTCCCTCTGTTTTCAGTGACTCCCAGTCTCTATTTTGCTCTCTTTCTCCTCACCAGTGCTTGTAACAGCTTGTAGTATTAACTTCATCTGCAACCTGTGTGTGTCTGGGGCCTTGAACTGGGCCTGGTCCCAGATGAAGAATGGGCAGAAGTCACGCTGTGCTAGTCAAATATCTCCTTGCTGTTTACTTTGCTTTGGAGGTGAAGACTGTATGATGAAGAAACAGGAGTTTCTGGTTGACAATGACTAATAAATGAAGGTAGCAGGAGTTACTGTCATCTAGCCAGTTACTAGATCTTCCTCCAGGAAAAATGGAGAACTGTTCTGACTTTCCAGAAATTGCACTAATGACTCTTGTTGCTACCTGTTTATCAATAAGAAAGTACAATAAGAGCCTACTAGTATTGCAATTCTTGGACAATTGTGGGGAAGAGAATGCCATCAAGGTCTAGGAAAGCTCCTTGAACCATATCTCTTCTCCTAGAAGGATCATTTCCATTTGTCAGGCACTGTGGTTTAGCAAGTTGTTTTTCCTTCGGGAGCTTCTCGTTCGAAGGCAAAGTAACATTCCTGGCTGTGGCCACTGAGTACACGATGTTAACCTGGAAGCCATCAGTCTGCTATTGCAGTGGATCCCTTCATTTCTGATGCCTAGCTCCCAGTCCTGTGCCTTAGATATAGGATTAGCTATTTTCCCATAACACCCTATTACGTCTGAGTGTGTTATTTTTTTCCTGATCTGGGGATGTTAACAGCCAGCCCAGGTGGTTAACTATTTGGAAGCATCCTCTTTTTGTTTGCCAGTGCAAGCATCTGCTATTGATTCAGCCTGTACAGAAAACAGATCTAGGAAAAATCAGAATATAAGAACTACCAGACTGGATCCTCGCAGGTAGTAGTCTGGACTGGGACATAATAAGGCTATAACATTGCTACAGATCCAAGCAGGAAGAAGTTTAGGAGATGGCAAAGTTTCATGAGCCACACAATTAACTCTTGAAGTAGTTAGGGTAGACTGACACAGTGGGAACAAAGATTGAAGAAATGCTCCTCAAGAATCCCAGGCACTTTCCCTCCCTCTGAAGTAGGGAGTGAATGACAGATTCCACACAAAAAGTGGCTGGTAATCTCCCAAAGTCTGAGCTGCACCATCTGCTCCAAGGCCTTACGTTAAAATCATACATGAGGGTCAGAGCAACAGGAAGAGCCTAAGACACCTCAACAAAATCTAGCAGAGTATTTTCTCTTTTGTTCTTGAGGCTATGCACTGTTAGCCAGGGCTCCTTGAGCCAGCAGCTTTTATGCTTTGCTACCTGGCATCTGGAAATAAATCAAAGGAAATGCAGTACCTCCACCTGCTATATGACTGTCACAGATGAGTCAAATAAAGTGCTCTTAATTTTAAACTTTATTGTATTAGTCTACAGCAATTCCCTTTGGAAAGTTTTCACTGGAAATCTCCACTTATTAGTCCTTAGCATGTATAAATCCAATAGATGGGTAGAGCACCCCAAAATTTGATCATTACCCCAAAAGTCTGAGGCAGTCTTTGGGTGAATCAGTCACAAATTTTCCATCTGTGCCTGGAGATTTTTTCAATGTGTCCATGAAGTAGTCTACCTGATTCAGACTCACTAATTCCTTCTTATACCCCAAACATTACAGAGACCTGTCAATCAAAAGAATGTTACCTAGTTGACCAAAGAAACCAATCACTGGGCAGAAGTATTGTGCACGCGTGTGTGCGTGGACGCGTGCATGTGTGATAATTCTATATGTCCAGACTTCTGTTTTCACAGACTTCTGCCCAGCATATTCAGAGAGAAAGGAACATGTAAAGCCAGGCCACTTTACGTGTTCACTTTCTACCCCCTCTCCCAGTTTGCCTAGTTATGTAGAATTCCTGAAAATGGCTAAGAGCAGCAAGCAAAAGAATTGGTAGACCATCCCAGTAACTGGCAGTGACTTGGACACTTGACTGGTTGTTAAAATGCCCTTGTTCAGCACAATGCTATCAAGCATGTTCCTCAACTGATAAAAGTAACACCCATTCACCCAGTCACTGGCCATGACAAACCCCAGGAGCAGAAAACACGGGCAGTTCTATCTCAGCTGGCACTCAACCCATGGCACCAGGACTTGGGAGCAATGAGTGTGATCAGAAAGTAGCTAAGACACCGGGGTGGCTGACAGATATTCAGGAAGAGGGAAAGATGTAATGTAAATTCTCGAGACAAGGAGAGGACCATAAAACTACAGAACGCAGAGGTCTCCTGGCTAAAACATAGGGAAAACGTGTAAAATTCAAAAGAAAAAAAGTCAATATTTGAAATCAGAGCCATTTTGAACAACCTGTCACTTGAAAAAATGCTTGATTAATATTCTTCAGAAGCATTGTCCTTGGCCTCCAGATAAACACGGCAATTAAAACACATCAACCCTAAATTTCGCTGTGCCTTTACGTATGGAAAGGCCTCTGTCTCTTCAAAACAAGGACCAGCTACAAAACTGTAATCCAGAATCCAGGGTGCTGACCTCCTACAAAGTCCCAGGGTATTCGGGTCTACTGTTTTGGTTGAGGCCCATCCATAATTGTACTGTCCTTTATACTGCTAAGGAACTGAGTCCAGAGATCTCCATTGTCATTCCTGTTCCCAGCTTGTACTTAGTGTTTCTGGGATTGGGGATTTGCAACTTGTGCTTTACTGAGACTGCCCCTAAAGTAAATGAATGCTGGGTTTGTTAGTCCCGTGAGATCTTTCCTCTTAGGACACAACTCATCATGAGGCCCAGTCTGGGTTTCACATTAGTTTGATGTTGGTATAACCCCATGGACTACCATGGCATGGCATCTCATGGCAAGATAGTTCCTGTAGCCTAAAATGACAAGCTAATTGCAGTTTAAATGGAAGGAGGTTGCAGTTAGTGGGAGACTGGAGAACTCAGGGACTTCAGAACGTCAAAACTTGTTTGACCTGGGCTTGGCATTACTCTCTTTTCATGATTATTATTTGTATGGCATATCGGCCGAAGGTCATAGTGGAGCACACAACCCCCACTTCACTACATACTGTGCAAACGCATTGCAAGAGACAGTCCCTGCTCCTGAGAGGCCTGCTCAGGACTGGTTCCAGGTCTCAGCCAGGAGGCCAGGGCTGGGTACGAGCATGCTGGTTTAGGGATTCGACAATGAGTGGACTCTGGGGACTCTTGAGTGTCAGTGGGAGATGAGGAGACTGGAAGCGGCTGCTCCTTGTGGTGAGAACTATTCTTTCTTATCCCACTGTGGATTGCTATTGTAATCCAGGGAGCTGTGGGCAGTGTGTCATTCTGGGTAACTAGAGCATCCTCTTAAAGGTGGCCTCAACAAACATGGTCTGTGACTGGAGACAGGGAAGAAGACTCTTTCCACTGCTTTGTTATTCCCTTGAAACAGTTTTGTTCCCCAAAAATACCTGTGTACTGTAACTTTTTCTTTCACACAGGGGTGCACTTTATTATTAGAACAAGTCTGCTTCTGTGGCTTCTGTTTTCCTAAAGTCTCTTCTGTGATGATTTTTGAATGTCATACGACATGTACAAGTCAGCAGGGCATCAGTCAATAGGTGAATAAAGAGGGGAGAAAAATCAAATTCTCAGAATCAGAGGAAATTTAAATCAACTGAATTTATCTACATACAACAAATAACCAGAACTACAGGGAACAGTTGGTCTCAAATTTCAGTTCCAAAATGAATCAGGGGCAAAAAAGAAAAAAAAAAACAAAAAACAGCAAAGCAGATCAGAGGAAGACAGAAGTGACACTGTTTCCACAGGGATGAACCCACAGAATGCTGTTTTGGCCCAAGATCATTGCTTTCTGGGAATTCTTATTTATAACCCTCAAGAGACCTTCCATAATTCATGAGCCACATTACAATAGGTAGATTCTGATCAGTCAACGACTATTGGGAAATCAGTTGGTGGAACACCGACAGGAAAAAATAAAAACTAGCCAAAACTGCACTCTAAACTCTCCGCCTGAGCATGTGAGCACCACATTGCTATCCAGGAGGTAGAGTGAGTGCCTTTTTTTTTATAACTAGCCTTCTTCCTTGGCTTGTACACATCTGGAGGTTTCAGCAAAATTGTCAAGGAGTCCTCTGGCGCTTTTAAAGACTAACAAATTTAACACATAAGCTTTTGTGAGCATAACCTCACTTCCTCAGATGCAATGTGTCACAGGATGCACATCTGTACACCCTGGGTTATGATCTATATGATTTTCCTGTTCACTTGTACACGTTGACTGCATGATTCATTGCCAATTACACCATGCAATGTTTCTTTATGGATGCTCCTAGCCTATTCTACATGATTAGCATGATATCAGGTTTCCTACAACGTCATGCATGTGCACAGACATGTAGCATATTTAGCATGGTTCAGGGGATGAGAACAGAGGCGCCACAGGCCAGGAAAAAGAGCTAGAGCTCGGACGCTGGGACTCAGGGCTCAAGCCCCATAAGTCCGGGGCTAGTGGTGCCCCTGGGTGAGAGACAGACAAAACCTTCTTCCAACAACGTGTAGACAACCAAAGCTGTGAGGGAGCAAGTACCTGGAGGAGGCAGCAAAGATACTTTAAGTGAGGTGGCTCAGACTGTGACAAAGAGATCACCTCTGCCTAGAAGGCGAGGGGTGAGAGGAATGGGAAACAAAGAGAAACACCTGGAAAAATTTTGGAGCTTTTGGCCTGGGACTCTCCATCTTGAAACAATTCTAAGCAAGATGTGGGCCCTGCCTAGTCTCAGAGACTGTCTATGAAAACAGCTGACACATGAACACGTTGAGCATGAACTTGGACTATGAGGTCAGTTTAAGTAGAGGTTTTAGGTTAGTATGCGTGCTTTACATTTTATTTCCTTCTGGTCAATCCTGATTCATTTTTATTGTGATTCTGCCATGATTGGCCATATTCTCACTTAGAATTATGCTCTGATCAACAATCTTGTAGTTGTTTTATCTAAAGCTGTGTGATCTTTCGTGGGTGTGAGTGAAGAAGTCTGGGCACAATCCACTTCTTTGTTAAATGGATGGACTTGGATGTATTGTGATTGGGAGTGGGCCCCAATCTCTGTAGACAGTGGCTCCTGGGCTGGTAGCTGGGACCAGGGCTGCTTGCTGGGGGGCCGTCCTCGGGTAGCCAGGGGGCATGGACCCATAGCTTGGGACCGGTGGCACTCCAGAGGTTAGAGCGGGATGACTCAGGAGTGAGTGGTCACTTGGCAAAGTGGGGAGAATCAGGGTTCAGGAGTGGGGATCAGGGGTTTACAGTGACACACCAGCCTGGCTGTGGGGAGCAGACTGTCATACAATGAAATGGAACTTGAGGTTTCGGAAAGGCCAACAATCTCTGCAGAATCAGCCACAGTCTTCAAATTTTGCATCTGGGAGAACTTCTGCAGTCCCAACATGTGTGTCCAGAGAGCTGATGCTGGCAGCAAACATGGGATTGGGAGACTAGGCCCAGAAATGAGCAAAGTGATGGCCAGCCAGGGATGCAAATATTTTTCACGTTGGCTTCGTCATCTGTAAGCTATACTTTAGTTTCTAATGGCTGAGCAACACCTTCCAGCTATGTGCATGGGAGCCCATGTAAAAGCCTGTGATTTCAGGTGTTTCTCTCCTCCTCCCACTCTGATGCATTCCAGAATTGTTTGTTGCACTCACTTGCCATGTCCTGTCTTAAATCAGACCCATGCTTTGCAAATACACTTAAGCACGCAGTTAGCTTTATGCACAGAGCATTCTCATTGGCTTTGATAGGGCTCCTCACAGAGCATAAAGCTCAGCACCTGCAGAACGTGTTTCACCTTAGCTTATCAGCTCTTTGGGTCAGGGGCCACCTTTTACAGTGCCTAGTGCCAATTCTGATTGGAGTCATTAGTCACAGTGATAGGACTAAGAGCAGCAATAGTAATGAGGCTTTTTAAATGAAGTATAATGCTAAGCCGTCTTTATAGCGCGTTCTGCATAACTAGATCTCAAAACATTCACAAAGGAGGGCCGGGCCATGATCCCACATCACAGAGGAGGCTCTCAGACATGATGCAACTCACTCAAGTTCACTTAGCAGGTGAATAGTAGCTCCCAGATCTCCCATGTTCCCGACTTGTGCTCTGTTTGATAGGCCAAGAGGAAGCTAGTGAGGAAGAGAAGAGTAAACTGGCTCAACCCCTTATCATAGCAGTAATGCCCAGCACAGCTGCTGTGGTGACAGGGGTTTCATTTCTGTCCCTGGTCTGCTGCTGCTGAAGCTGTCAAGGAGTGGATAGATGCAGAAGGAATATTCTGTGTAATCTAAATAGAGATTGTTCCCATGGAGGTGCTGAAATGCCATGCAGGGGGTCCTAGCCAGTCTAACATAGAAATGAAAGATAAAAGCATAAAAAATGATCAGGAATATGTTTGAACTATGTGCAATGTCATTATCCTTGCATGTTAGCCTTCTGAGTGACCATAAGATCATTTTTGCTTCTCCCTCAACCTTCTTTCCATCTCATCCTTTAAAATAAAGACTGGTCTGGAGAAAGTGAATAAGGGACTGTTATTTACTCAGTCATACAACATAAGAACCAGGAGTCACCCAATGAAATTAGTAGGCAACAAGTTTAAAACAAAGGTAAGGAAGTACCTCTTCACAGGACACAGAGTTAAGCATGGAACACGTTACCAGGGAACGTTGTGAAGGCCAAAAGGATAATTTGGTTCAAAATAGAGTTAAGAAAGTTCATGGAGAATAGGCCAATTAATGGCTATTAGCTAAGACAAACAGGGACGCAACCCCTTAACCTCTGTCTACCAGAAGATAGGATTGGACAATAGGGATGGATCGTTAGATAATTGTTCTGTGTTCTACTCATTCTCTCTGGAGCATCTGGCACTGGCCACTGTCAGAAGGCAGGATACTGGGCTAGATGGACCATTGAGCTGACCCACTTTGGCCATTTTTATGTTCTCATTGTATGCTAGGGTTCAAATGCACTGGTGCTGAATCTCACTGACTCAGCATAGCTACTGGAGCCTTCCAGCATGAAACATGCTTTCTTCCACACCCCATGACTGCCTTCTATCCCTCTCCTATCCATAGGAGCGTTGCCGGCAGATTGAGGGATGTGATTATTCCCCTTTATTCAGCACTGGTGAGGCCACATCTGGAATACTGTGTCCAGTTTTGGGCTCCCCACTACAAAAAGGGTATGGACAAATTAGAGAGAGTACAGCAGAGGGCAATGAAAATGATTAGGGGGCTGGGGCACATGACTTATTAGAAGAGACTGAAGGAACTAGGCTTATTTAGCTTGCAGAAGAGAAGACTGAGGAGGGATTTGATAGCAACCTTCAACTACCTGAAGGGGTGCTCCAAGGAAGATGGAGCTCGACTGTTCTCGGTAGTAACAGAGGACAGAACAAGGAGCAATGGTTTCAAATTATAGCTGGGGAGGTCGAGGCTGGATATTAGGAAAAACTTTCTCACTAGGAGAATGATGAAGCACTGGAATGGGTTGCCTAGGGAGGTGGTGGAATCTCCATCTCGGGAGATATTTAAGGCTCGGTTAGACAAAAGTCTGGCTGGGATGATTTAGTGGGAATGGTCCTGCTTTTAGCAGGGGGTTGGACAAGATGACCTCATGAGGTCCCTTCCAACCCAACGATTCTGTGTTTCTATGATTCCTTTCTGCCCACAGGGAGTATGTCCTTGTACTTCCCAGGACATAGGGACTACAACAGTGCTGTGGCAGATGCAGCTTCACTCATCCAATTACACTGCACATTTCCATTACTAGTGTGAGTAAAACAACTTATATGTTTAAGCAACTGACATACCAGACCCTGTGTACTATTCAATATAACTGTGTGCATTAGCATTAAACCACATTTCCTTTATGTAATTTATTAAAAAAAGAGAAAGACAACTTATACAGGAAAGTTGATGTTTAAGACCCTGGATTTGAGTACAAGGGATTGGGTTCCATTCCTTGCTTTGTCACCAGCTCCCTCCATGACATTACCCACTTTGCTTAACCCCACCATACCTTAGTCCCCACCTGCCACACCAGGATAATAATTCTTCTTTAGTCTTGCTTCCTTCGATCTGAACTTTTTGAGGCAAGGATGGTCTCATGCTATATATATGTACAGCACTCGCTTGCTATCGAACCGTTGCAGGAAGAATGTAGATTCATTTTCCTGTGGCTGAAGCTTTCAGGTTTGCCCTTCCAGGGCACGTGAGGGAGGTTTGTACCCATTACCTTAAGTAGCCCTTCATGGCTCCTATTCACAGACAGAGTTTCCCTTCACAATGGTAAAAAAATAGCAAGAAACCTCACCATTGTTTCGCAGATATAATATTAATAAACTGATTTGCTGTTACAGATCCACAAAGAAGGCTCAGTTTAAAAGCAAACAGAGAGGGGGTGAGGGCAGGGGAATCAAAGCAGACCATTAGGATGAATGGTTATCTAGGCAGTTTGCTCTGGGCAAACAGTTAATCCAGACCTGGGAGAGAGAGCATTGGTAGGTAAAGCCCTTTAATGGCCTAAGTCCTATGATAATTAGTCTTGCCCTGGAGGTAGCTAAGAGTGAGCCACTCCAGCTTGAAATGGAGCTTGATCCACTGCTGAGGCCCTAATCCTCTCTGCACAATGAAAGCTGAACTAATTCACTGAGTAAACACTTTCTCCAGTTACTTACAAGCTGTCTTCTTTCAGTCCCATTCCAAATAGATTCACTTTCCAGGGCTGGAGAGAAAAAAAATCAACTTTTTTTTTTTTTGAAGCAGCTGATCCATGGCTGCAATGCATTTGGACATCCTTGGCATCCAGAGCAAACCTGGCCTGAGATGCTATGCTCTTCCCCTGCAGGCATGTGTGCAACAACCATTCATTTTAGTCTATTACAAGGGCAGTGAAGGGGAAAGGAATTTCCACTCCTATTCCCTTACGCTTCTTCCTCACTTTTTCTTTGAAAAGTACCAGAGTATGCTTGCGGTTGTTGGTAAGGCTTGTGTGAATCTTATGGACACTTGGCTTTTAAAGCCATTCATGCTGCATACCCTTTGCTCATCTGATGGAAACAGCCTTGGTATAAATTAAAAGGAAATTAAATCACCAAGCAAAGTAACATCAGATATTTTCTACCATTGCAGCTGCCATCAGATTTTCCTCAACTTTTCTTTTTTAATATTTTAAATGAAATGCAAGTATTTGTGTGTTAGCATTTAACCACTTCCGCATGCCCTCTGGTATATAGTTCACATGATGCATGCCTTCATATTCCATTAAATGTTCATACTCCTGTCACTAAGGGCAAAATGTTACTGCTGGAGCTTGTCTGTGTAAAGTAAGATAAAAGAAGGCATGTATTGGACAGAATCAAGGAATTGCTGCTCTTTTGACCACACGAAACTTCATTGCATGCTGACATCCAGTTCTGTTGGTTTTCCATGCTCGAATCTTGTGCTGGCACAAGAAGTGACATGGAGGAAGGATGGTCCAGTTCTTCAGGCAGTAGACCAGAAAACTGTAACTCAGAGTTCGATCTCTCTCTCTCTCTGTCTCTCTCACACACAGGAGGACCTCAGAGTTATGAACACCTTGGGAATGGAGGTTGGTTGTACTTCTGAAATGTTCTTAACTCTGAAAAAAATTATGGTTATTCTTTCAGAAGTTCACAGCTGAGCTTGATACAGCTTTGAAACTTCCCTGTGCGGAAGAAAAATACAGCTTTCCCTCTGTTTTTAGTGGTTTAACACATTACTGTACTTACTATGCTTTTTTTTTTCTTTACTGCTACCTGATTGCATACTTCCAATTCCAAATGAAGTGTATGGTTGACTTCTCAGTTTGTAACGCTGGGGTTCATAATTCTAAGATACTACTTTATATGCTTTTTGCATTTGTTTGATGTGTTTTAAGAGCTGCATGTAGTATTGTCAGTCATGTTGGTCCCAGGATATTAGTAAGACTAGATGAGTGAGATCATATCTTTTACTGGCCCAGCTTCACTGGCAAGAAAGAGTAATCTTGAAAGCTTGTCTCTCTTACCAACAGAAGTTGGACTGGTAAAGGATATGACCTTACCGACAGTGTTGTTTAAAAGGACTTTCATGTCAGACTATCACTCAAAACTCTCCGAAATATAGGAAATACCTATATATGACTGGAAAAAATATATATGGAAAATAATTTACTATTGTCTAACAGAATTTTAAATATTAAGGATGAGTCATAAGGGTACAGTTATGTTCTAAGATTTTATGAATCCTGGAGAGAAAAATCATTGCTTCTTTGTTTTATTTTAAAATTGACAAAATTTCAAAATTCCAAGCTTAAAAAGATATTGGGAAATTTTTGATGACCTAGTCAGGAATTTCCTTGGTATGCAAAGTATCAATAAAGCCGGCCTTTGTCCAAATTATGAATTTGAAAAAAATAAAAGAAGTCTGCTAAATGTCAATCCTTCCGCATGTGTGTGGCAAAAAGTGCTTATTCCAATTGCAATTACAAATGGCTTTTAGATAACTTGGAAGAGTAATGTGCAAGATGTGGATTGGGCAGAAGAAAGTTGCAGTGGAGGAGGCAAGAATAATGAGTCTGGGGTAACAGACCAAAAATAACGGTTCAAAGTTTTAGCTGGAGAGGTCATGGTAGATATTTGCAATTTTGCAGAGAAAATAGTGATAAAATGCAAGCAGGTTGTACATTTATGCTTAAAGTGTTGTAATCACCCTTTATATGTTTTTCATGCAAGTGCTAGTAAAGAAAAAAGCGAAGTGTTTTGCAGAGTTTATATCAAGCCACCTTGGAATAGTCTCCCATGTCCCATTCTCCAAGTACACTTTTCCTAAGAGTGCTCCGAAAAACAAAGTATTATTGTCTTCCAGTGATTTAACTTTAGGCTGTTGCTGATCATTGATAATGTGGTTGAATTGTTATCCTGTGTCTTTTGTTGGTCTTGCTGAATGAATTAAACCACAAGATCTAATGGGCAGAACCAATCCCAAGACAAACATTCTGGTAGTTGCAAGCTTGGAGTGAAAGCCACAGCAAGGTTTCAAGGAGTTGAAAAGCAGACACATGGCATGGCTTTTACTACAGATGTGTTTGGCACAAGCCAAATCCAACCATTCTTACAACGGATTTTGGAATCAGCCTCTAGGTGTTAGCAAATAGGAGTTGATGGACTGCCTAGCAGGGAGGTTACACAAAGTGAGAATGTCACTTGAAACTTGAGAACAGGGCACCTAGGGCCAGAGGATTAATATTTCCTGTTATTTCCACTAGGCTGTTGGTATTCATTGTATTATAAAGGTGCATTAGATATGAAGACAATCATTTGGTTTGTGTGTGTAAATCAAAACAGCTCCTTTGTCCTCCCCAAGACTTTGTAGGAGTAGCCGTAGTAATACAGCTAGCCATAGTGTGAAACCTGAAACAGTGCTGAGGAGAACATGGTTTGGCAAACCCTTACTACACTCACTTGATGAGTGGTGAAAGGGGGGCAAGGAGTGGGTTGGGCCTGACTCCTCTCTTCCCAGAGCAGCAGGGTCAGTGCCAGAGATTGGGGAGGCTGGGTAGTAATGTATTCAGTGTTACCAACAATTATGCTTTTACTGAAATTCTCACAGAATTTGGTGTTTGGCATAAAGTTCAAGGCCCTAGAGTCATGTGAATACCCCAGAATCTCAGCTTCCATGTAAAAGAAAAGATAAGTCCCTAGCTCTCATAATAGCAGAGAGAAGCTTGAAAACATGACCAGCAGAATGTCCAAGACCCAAAAGGCAAATAAACAGAGTGCCACATGTAATATTTCTTTAAATCCTGGGATTTTTAAGCTGATCTTGTGATTCCAGGGAGGCCTCAATTATAATTTTTGAATGTTTGGGGTTAGCATAAGATACAAATTATTCTCTCTGTCCCCCACCCCACTTCCAATAAGAAAGGAGCATGTGAGAGAGAAATTGTGACACTGTGGTGCAACTGAAGAATACGTCCCCAGGCTGCTGTTCGCACACAACCTCATGATCAGGGCTGGCCTACAGACATAATCTAATTCCCTGTAACTAATTCCAACTCATCCCCCACCCCAATGCACACACACTGTTCAGCAAACTACAGCAAATGTCCTCTAGAGACCACAGAGTCCATCACTACAGGCTCATTTATTTCCACAGGAGTGCACATGTGCATCCATCCCTTCCAGTTAAGAATTTTTGGGTGAACTTAGGCAAGGCATTTCTCTCAGCATCTGTCCTCTTTACATATAACAGAGGGATAATATTATGTCACAGGCCTATTCTGACCAGAACTTAAATTCTCTGAACTATTTCCCAGAGCCCCCGGTATCCCACCCCCATTTGGGACTCCAGGCTTCAGCTACAAGGCAGGGGCTTCTTGGAGCTTTACTCCTGCAGGGGAGGGAAGGGCACCAGAACTCAGAGGTTCAGCCCCATGGGAAGCGCCAGGGCTCCAATAGGTTTAAAAATATTTAGTGGAGTGAACTTTGGAAAACTCTGACTGAATTTAAGCCCTGATTGTGAACCCTAATGCATTAAGAGCTTTGAGATCATACAGAATTGCTAACATTTTTTATTAGTTTATTTTTTGGCATTTCTCAGAGTACCAGGATATGGAGCCTTCAGGGTGCTGAGTGATTCAGAGGCTATGAGCGGTTTTAGCTAGATCAGGTCCTTGGCTTGTTCATTTATTTTAAAAGCAAATTCTCTGTTCAAATCATATCTATGACAAAAAGAACATGAGACATAATGGAGTCTGCCAAAGAGGAATGCTATACACTCAAAGGAGACGGACAAAGGGTTTGTTGGTTTGATATTCAAATGCATCAGTCCACATTACTGGCTCAAATCTTGTTAAGGGCAAACATAAAAATTTAGCAGAAGAACAGTAGTGGTTTAGGACCCAAAGGTCCCTCAAAAGTCAACAGGATTTGTCTTTTCAATCATGTGGAAGCTTTGGAAAATTGTATTTTACATCCCCACATTCCTTCTAGTAATTTAGGGTTTGGATAAACTTGAAATTAAACTCAGATTAAGGTAGAGCGTACATGAAAAGCACAGTGGCTATTCCTGGAATAACTCCATATATTGTCACTTATAGAAGAAGAATGTCCACCCATGGAGTAACCCAGGAATAGTTGTTTCTCTATATGCAGACAAGGGTTCAGTGCACAGGAGTGGCCTTACTGGGTCAACTCAATGGCTGTGTAGCCCAGAGTCCTGCCTCTGACAGTGGCCAGTGCCAGACGCTTCAGAGAGAATAACCAGAAGAAGGAATTATCAAGTGATCATTCCCCTATTGTGCAGTCCCAGCTTCCGGGAATTGGAGGTTTGGGACACCCACAGCTTGGGCTTCCGAATTCTCAGTCAATAGCCATTGATGAGCCTATCCTCCTTGAATTTATCTAATTCATTTTTTAATCCAGTCATATTTTTGGCCTTCACAACATTCCTTGGCAACAAGTTCCACTGGTTGACTTGCATTGTGTGAAGAAGTTACTTTCTTATGTTTATTTTAAACTTGTTGTCCTGTAATTTCAGGTACCCCTATGTAGGTGGTCATGGCCTGACCTGCCTGGAGGATGCCTCCTGCTGACAATGCTGGGTAATAAGTCTCAAATGGCACCCCTCCAGGCAGTCAGTGCATCACCTCTTCACACACTGGACTCTATTCTGAGTCCCTCCTTGGGTCTTAGCCCTGCAGCCAAGCCCCTTAAGCCTCCTTTCAGGGTGTCACTTGGGGACCAGCAAGTCAGTTGCCCCAGTCCCCAGGCAGGGTGGGCAGGCATGTGAGTCAGTTGCCCCATCTGTGGTTTGGTAGCCAGCCCAGGTGGGCAAGAACATTGCTGGATCCCCTCAGCAGCTCTCACATGGGGTGTCAAACACTCCAGGTGTTTGAGAAAAGAAAAAGGGGTGAGGAGAGGGACACAGGCCCACCTGTCTCCATTGCATCCCAGCCCAGGGCCCTGCCAGTGACTGAGAGGTCAGTCACTGGGTCAGAGGGGCTCCTGCCACAATGCACTGATCCAGGTCTGCCATGCTGGCAACCGCATGGCAGTCCACTTTTCCTGGGCTACTTCCTCTGACCCTGAGCCCGGGTACCTAGTTCCAAATGGGGTTTGAAGACCATCAGCATCTGCCAGCTAGATCACCCGGGGGATTCCAATGCAGCCTTCTATGCCCATGGGCAACAGGTCTGGGAACCCTTCCAGTCCTTCGGTGGAAGGCAACTCCTTCAGCTCGCAGGGTCTGTCCTCTGTAAGGGGCAACTGGTCACTGCCCCAGCAGACCCTAGGACATCCTACCCAGTTCACAGCCTCAGCGATCCCCTCCCAGTTGCTGAGCCCGGGCAAGCTGGGTAGGCAGTCAGGCCTTCTAGCTGGAGAAGATGGGGCTGAAAGGAGGCTTAAGGGCCCAGCCTCATTTGGCCTGCTGCCTCCAAGGAGGCATGTCCTTCCCCTGTGGCAGCTTAGCCTCTACTGAGCTGCCAGGCTGGGCTTTTATACTTCCTGTTCCTGTCTTGGCTCCACCCCCTGCCTGTGGGGCCTGAGCCCTGCAGTTCCCACGTCCAGCCAGAAGGGCATTCGGGCACTTCCTTGGACCTAAGTTCCAAGGGAGGCCACAATTCCCTGCTGCTACACCTGGTATCTGTGTCATGTGATGGGATAAATAACACTTCCCTATTCATTGCCCTCTTTCATATCCTCCCTTACTCATCCCTAGTCTAAGCTGAAGAAGTCCTAGGGCTAGTCCTCACTGATGGCAGCAAAATCACTTCTCTCAGATCAGCCTTCCCAATCAACTGATCACATCTGTGAAGACCCACTCAGTAGCTCAGAAAGTTGATCCCTGAAGACCACTTTTGACTCTCTTCTCATATGGAATCTGTTCCATACCCCTCATTTTCGTTGCCCTTCTCCACACGTTTTCCAGTTCTTAAATACCTTTTTTCAGGTGAGGCAACCAGATCTGTGCATAGTCTTCCAGGTGTGGGTGTACCATGGATTCATATAGTGGCATCATAATATTTATTGTCTCAATAGCTATCCCTTTCCTAACATTCTGTTAATATTTTCGATTGCCACCCCTATATCTGTAGGGGATGCTTCCAGGGAACAAGCTATGATGATTCTAAGACCTTGTTCTTGAGTCTATAGCCTCTGATAGCTGCAGTTCAGCTTCTCAGATACTACTTGGGGCAAGCAAGCATCTAACCCCATGAGTAGCCCCAGTGGACTCAGTGGGTCAAGTGACCCAGGCTTGTGTTACAGAGCTGAAAGTAACAGCATAGACAGGCCACCCTTTGTTGATCCAGACTCAGACTGGCTGTCACAGGTTGTTGGTTCTTTTTGCAGTGTGGACATACTCATGGTGATTCAGACTATGTTGAGTAAGAAGACCTAAGAATCCTCATTTATACTTACCTGCTTAATCCAGCCCTGGACTGGGTGGGTGGTGATCTAGTAGGATGGGCAAATACTGGGTGTGGTTGAGAGTTTAACCCTTTCCTATGTGTTAACAGGAGCAGCGAAGACAGCCTGGTGAGTGGGCAGGATGCCTTGTTGCCAACATAGCCTATCAGGAACTTACTGCCCCCTGGGAGCAAATGGGGAGCGGGAAGGGAAGTGTGGTTCACTGCGTGATGCAACTGTTCCTGTATTGCTCTCACACCACCGCAGTATCTACAGAGAAAAATGTTGTGCAGTGGGATCACTTCTGCAGTAAGGGGCTACTTGGTATGAGGCTGGAGATCAGAATCTGCCCCTTACTACAATATGAGAGAGAAAGAAAATGGTCTGTCAACCTTTTGGAAGCTCTGTGTGATGAGGGAAAGCGAGGTTGTGACTTGAGCAGCCCTGTTGTATGAATACTTTTCCTTGCAGAAAACTTGTTGGTGAGCAGTGTTACTGGAGGTGCTTGGAGCTAGGAAAAAAAATCATTTCTGAAGTGCAAGCTCATATATATATATTTTTTTATGCAAGGAAAATGGAAAAGGAGTGGGGGGGTGAAAACCCTCCTTGCATTAACAGCTGCTTCTGTCTCGAGGCACTGTAGCAATGATACCTCATCCCATCCATTCAGCAACCCATTATCATTTTCCCTCCTTCCCATTATTCCCCTTCAACCTTATCAGACACAAGCATCGCCTCAGACGCTCCAACTGGAGTCTTGTAATTGTCCCTGGTTAGTGCTCGATAGCACCTTGAACCGCCAGAGCAATATCTGCTATAAAAAAAAGGCCTCCACAAGGAGAGGATGAGAGAATTTGCCTGTGGCTACATGGGCTCTTTAATAGCTAAGTCTCTCTCTCTCTCACACACACACACAGATAAATGGAAAGTTTTTTATTTATCATCAGCCTTTTTAGACTGCCTGTTAGGCAGTGATCACACCAGTTATTACAGGGTTGGCATTATTATTATTATTTCTTTAGGGCTCATGGCAGAGAGGGAGGGCCCAGGACAGCCAGGTGGAGAGGTGGAAGTGGAGGGTGGGGAAAGTGTAATAAGGGAAATGGGTGGCTTCAGGAAGAAACAAAACATAGAGATAATTTTGTTGCACTTCGGTGTGGGATGGGAATCTGGGGTCCAAGGGATAGATGCTCCCTGCTCATGTCTTGTGCAAGTTGAGAGTGAAAATCATCTGATTCAGAATGGTTGTGCTCTATGCCCATTTAACTCAGACTTGAGCAACAGCGCAAGATGCAAGACATTGGAAGTTTGGGGGGAGGGCATGTTAAAAGTCTGTTTGTCCAGAAAGACTTTGGATGACTACAGAGCTAGAATTAGGTCATCAGAAGTCCTATGTAACTGAAACCTGGCTGAATGACAGAGCTTTTGTTTGTTGTTATTAACAATGACTTAACTTATATGTCTGAGCCCTAGTCTACATTTGAGGGCTTTTTGGCAGCAGTTGACCTCCAGTTATACAAGGAATGTAAAATTCCTTGCATAAGCAGTGGTAACTTTCTAAGCTGCCGGTACACATCAGGGAAAAGCTGACAGCAAATCCCTTGTGGTTGGCTTTCCCCTATGCCCCCTGACCCCCAAGACTTCCGGGGCTGACTTCCAGGAGAGGTGCAGCAAGTTCAGACTAGCTGCAAACTGCTCCCAGAATGCTGAGCTGATGGCAGCAATTTTGCCACCATCAGTATAGACATACCTTGAGAAACACGTGGGTGAATATGTGTGTTTGTTAAAATGATTCAAGACCCACCACCTCTTCAGTTATCAAGGAAGAGAATACCCTTAAGCCACTTCTCTAGGATCTCCTACAAGTTCTCCAGCAGAAGCCAGTGGGGTTCTGATTTGGCAAGCCCAATTCTTGATATTTCTAAAAGGTGAAAAACAAAACAAAGGGAATTTAAAAACAAAGCCAAAGCTACAACCTTTTCTGCTTCATTTTGTGGTAGTAAATAGCAGTTCCAAATGTTCCCCAACTAAGATGCATACTTCTATATCCTCCTGTTGGCTATTTAGCTCTTGTAGAAATAAGACACCACTGTTTGTGTACACCTTCTGAGCTTATGGTTCAGCTCCACTTCCCCCACCTTGACCATCATCAGATCACTAATCCACCAGGCTTTGTGCGTGCTGGTGCAGGGACACTCAACAGCCAACCACCAGATCCAGCTGGCCTTCCACTTCCAGACTGGAATAGTGCTGTGGGGTTTATACCCAATCTGGGTACACTCGCATCCAGGAATTTCCCCTTGCCTCCTATTCCGATCAATGAACAGTTCCTGCAAAACAGAGAAACTGTAATTTCCACGGGGGCTTTTAAATTTCAACAATCAGATGAGGGGAGCTGAGCAGAATAACTAGTCATCCCGGCAGCACCATGATGGAAGAGCTACAGTTCAAGATGTGCTTTCCCTGATCGCCTCACAGTCTGACCCCTGTATGCTCCTTGCTTGTCTTGGCATCTGAAACCGTGTGATCCCCAAGTTCTTTCCAAATGCTGCTGCTGAGAACAGCTAGCTAGTTTGTTGTTCTGTTACCCCTTTACATTGCTCTGTGGACTTATCTTCTCCCATAACTATCACACCCCAACTTGTCTCGATTTTCAGAACCTTTCACAATCTGCCCCAGCCCTGCCTAGTTTATCATGAGATCAACTGCTGCCTATGCCTCACCAGTGATACCAGCTTTGATCACACCCTTGTCCATGCCTCCTGCCAGCTCCTTCACCCTTTCCCACATGCTATCCCTTCAGATAGGAAAAGATTCCTGTGAAAATCCACAAAGCATCCACCTTGTCCTCTTTCAAATCCCATCGCCTCTGCCTTGAGGCTCACAGAAGACAATTATCTGATGACAGTGAGGCAGGAGGCAAGCTGTGATTTCTGTGACTGCCATTGACCGTCTATGTATTGTGACATGGCTAAAATGTTCAGTTATCTTTTTTCTCTTCCCACTTCAGTCATCTCTTGGTCTTTTAGATTGCAAATTCTTTGGAGGGACTCTCTGTAATGATCTTGAAGGTTCATTAAAGACCGCACTATTGAATAAGTGAGGAATAGAACTTTAATACCACAGACAGGAGTGATTCCCAGGTGTGCAGCTAAGAGCAGCCATGTTAGATCACCTGTAGGACATATCTCCCAATTCACACAAAACTGTCCTATGCTGGAGCACGTCTCTAAAAAGCACAACCCTCCACAAACATCTCTCTACACCAGTGTTTCCCAACCAATGTGCCACGGCACACAGGTGTCCTGTCAGCTCTGAGCAGAGTTGCCACAAATTATTTTGAAAACCACTCAAAGAGCTCTGGATTGGCTCATTGGCTCATGAATATTCATGAGTTCACTTGGAAACTATATGGTGGTGTGCTCCAAATTAATTAAAGATAGCAAGGTGTGCCACAGCAGAGCAAACGTTAGGAACCACTGCTCTACACTCTCATTTAGTATATAGTTGTATAGTGACAAGCCCTGAGCAGACAGAGGGCTATAAGTGCCACAGGTAACAACACCTAACAAATTAACTTTACGCTATATAAGACATTCCCTTTATTTGTTTGCTTGTTTGTTTTTCTAAAAAGGCAACACCAACATCAAATTTTGGCCTAAAAATTGAGGTTTGGTAGAAACAGATTCACCAAAATGTTTCCATGACATTTATAGTAGTATATTCTCTTGGGTAGAACTGGACCACATTTTTCAACTGAATGGGTTACTCACCAAAAATACAGTTTTGGCTGATCCAAAAGTATCAACAAATTTGACTCAAATGTGCTGATCATTTTTGCTCTGCCCTCCCCAAAATTGTGAAATGCATGCCATTCATAAAATAACCAAAGGAAGTAGTGCTGCCCACTGCCTTGTAAATTTAAGCCTAGGAAAGTGATCTGAACTTGGGTCTCTAGCTCTCAAATGCAGGCCCTAACCACTCAGCTGTAGGAAATTCTGGTATGGGGTCCCTCACTCTCTCATGTTCCTCTTTGTAAAAATTGTCATGAGTGCAACAAATTAAACCTCCTGTCTCCTAGATACATGCCCTACACCCAAGCTGGGGAGCCATTCTCACTAGCCCAATGACTGATAATTGCCATTTAGTCTCATCTCCGCATCACACAGAGGGGGGATTTGAACTCAGTTCTTCCACATATCAGCTGAGTGAATGCCCTACCCAGTGAGCTATAAGGAAGACACCAAAACCATCATTTTGGACTCTGGTTTTCTTGTGTATCAAGCCCTTTCAAAAGGCTCAAAGTCTGTTTGAGCCAGAAAAAACTTGTTTCATTTGACTCAAAACAGAGCTTTTTGATTCATCACACTTTCCCCCCCCGTTTTTAGATTTGGTTTGACCTGATCTGATTGCTCCCTCCCCCCACCCTTGTTTTTCAGTATAGTCAATGAACCAAAATATCCATTGTTTGCCCAGCTCTAGTCTTAAGTCTGTTTGGAGGATGGGAAGAAGGAACACTGTGAAGTTAAAAGAAAGCACCAAGAGGTACTCAGTCAATCCCCATAGATTCCAGGATGCCTACCACAACTTGAGTAGATGAGAGACTTAGAGAGAAGGAGACATGAAGATAAGATGCTGATTTTAAGGTCAAGTCTCCCTAGCTAATAACATTCCATACATATCTTATTTTGAAACTAGATCCATCTTATGAGGTGTCCTACACGGATAAAACTCCCATCTGGGCCAGATTTAGGGTCAGGTGACCCAAGCAACTACCTGGGGTGCTGGACTCGAGTGCTATGTCCACACAGAGGCAGTTAAATTGATTTAACTTAAATCAATTTAATAAAATCAAAATAAAAATCATTAATTTGATTTAAGTTAAATCGATTTAACAGGTCCACACCAAAAAAAAAAACCAAAAAAAAAAAAAAAAACCCACAAATCAAAATAGTATGTCCAGACACAGGACTTGCTATTTTGATTCAGGACAGGGGAACCATGGAAAGTGTGGCAACATGGCCCCTTCACTGGGCCATGCCCCCACCCAATATATAGAAAAAGGAAAGCACCTGGGAAGGACAAGGGCAAAAAGTGTTATATCGATTTAACAGTTAAATCGAAATAACATGTCCAAACTGTGTTATTTTGAAATAACAATTTAGATTTAACCATCATATTGATATAATACTAGGTTTTATTATATCAATATAACTTTCCTTATATCAAAATATGAGAGCTCCTCATTTTGAAATAAGGGAACGTTGTGTGGACCTACAATTTTTTAAATCGATTTAAACAATGTGTTTGGACATACCTGAGGTGCTCTTTATGATGCTTGCAACAGAAAGGAAAATTGAATGTTTGCAGTAAAATGTTTCAGATGCTCCATATATCGATTTACTTTTCTACTAACCAGAATGTTCTGTACCTTTGGAGAATTTTGTGGGACTTTCCATACTTTCCAATAATTCCATTTTCCTCATGCCTCCAAGAATGTTGTCTGTCTGGCTCCCACGGGTATAAAAGGGGCAGAGTGTTGCCAGTCAGTGAGAGAAGTATGAAGTGGAGTGAAAGCCCAGCTGTGATATTTGGAACCTGGTTTTATTGTGGTAACTGTGAAAGTGTGTTTGTGTCCTAAGACTTGAAGAGCATAAGTAGTGACTAATAAAGGACATAGTTAACGAAATGGCAGAGATATGTATTGAACTCTTACCTACACAACAATATAAAAGCAATACTGTTCTTTTGCCAGGCTTAACATATAATATTTGATGACCTTCTCATCAACAGGTAGAAGAGGAAAAGAAGAACAGGTAGAAAGACCGTCAGAACATGCAATGCAGCGAGTCTGTGACTGTTACTTCTGGAAAAATCATGTCTTTACTGTGACAAGGCATGTGGATCTGGATAGTGCTATGGAGCCAATACAGAGATCTCTGGAAGATGTTTGTGAGTGAATGTCAATGATGACACTCTAAGGCTGTGTTCACATAGCACTTTTGTTTCGAAACAACCTCGTTGTTTCGAAACAAAAAAAACCATGTTCACACGACGCACCGTTGTTTCGAAACAAGTTAAACCCCATTTGGGGTCGAAACAACCTTGTTTCGAAACACTTGTTTCGAAATAACCATGTCTGTGTGAACACAGCCTAAGACTGCAGAGCACAGACTTTTGCTCTCCTTAATAAGGTCTGTTTTCTCCCATAGAAAATAAAAGATAACCCTAAAGAAGCTTTCAGGAACACAATGGAGGAAGCAAAAAGCTCAGTTGAAATCAGGAAAGGGCAAATTTAATGGGAAAATATCTGAAACATATCCTAGTGTGCAGATACATAATCTTATAAGACAGGGATAAATCATGCATGAAAATCGTGGGTCAGAGTCATGAAATAGGCTACAAATGCAATAAAAAATAGTATTCAAAAGCTTAACAAATGGGAGGCAGGTGCCAAAGACATTCCTCATCTGAGGTGCCTTTTGGTCTAGGACCAGTGCTGACTCTCACCATGGCCATAGTAATCTTGTTGTCCCTTCCAGCTCTGAGGTCCTGTTCTAATACCAGCATCACCTCTCTGCACAGCAGTCGCAGAAGTCAGAGCCTTGCAAGTCAGCTTACCAGTGGATGAAATCATATGGAGTCTGAATATAGGTTAAGTGTAACTTGTTTTACTACGCATATACAGCAATCCCGGAACAGGGATGGTCAAACACCATGCAAGGCAATCCTTTCCTCCAGAAATCTGAACCCTACTCCCATGCCTAGTACCCAGAGAGCAACTTTGTCTTGAAAATAGACACCATCCAGAGCTGAGGGCACAAAGCAAATGCCCCTGCTTTTCAGCCAGCTCCCTCCATCTTGATACTCTCTGTCTCCATATGTCCTAGCATAATCCAAACTACTACCACCATAGTTTGCCTTCCCAGGAATCAACATTTCCTCTCACACTAAAAGTGAGGAAGCACTGTGTACTTTTGTGCCAGCTGGTGAGGCTGGTCATCATGATGTAATTTAGTTTGTATGGTTGTTTTCAGGAGTTCGCCTTTTAAGGCATTATAAATACATGCTAGAATGTATGAGCCATTGTATTTAGCAGCATGCATCTTGAGAAGACAAATTACAAAACAGCAGTGCACCTCAGTGAAGCTCTTGCCTTATATGCCATGTAGGGTGACCAGACAGCATAGTAAATCCCAGCCTGAGGAAACTACCCCTGGGAATTCCTGCATGGCCTTACAAAAGTCAGGCTGTCAGTGGCAGCTACGCAGAATGGATTTAGCATCAGTATGTTTTTGAGAGGAATGTGTGATATCTTCCAGAGTATTTTATAAACGGGCTATAAATGCTACACACTTTGCCAGTGGTCCATGGTGCCTTACACACCACAGCTGTAAGTTGTGGAGCTGCACCGGCGGCCTGGTGGGAAAGGAACAAATGTACGCAAGACCAAAAGGAGAATTCCGTGTCAGCAGAAAGGCCACCCAATCAGATTGCAGCATACAAACTGAATGGCCTTTTATTTCATTTCAATGCACTAAACAATTCCACTTTGCTTGCACAAGTCTTCCAACAGCATCAAAAAAATGGAACAAGGTGGAAAGAAGGAACGTCTGTGGAGCTCATTGGTAAATCAGAACAGTAGGGAAAGAATCAGGTACAGAAAAGCCAATTGAGATTTATAGATCAGAATTTTGCATTAAAATGTGAGTGCTGGATCCATAAAGCTGAGCATAACAGTACCAGGACCTCACAGTTCAGTGTGTAAATCAGTCTCTTGTATTCCCAATGCAAAGAAAAGATTTGTAAATGAACACTTTTTACTTGGAACTTATTGGCATGCCTTGTGATTATGTTGCAGGATTTGTAAATCTGTTTTAGGATTTGTAAATCTATGTCCTGACTTATAAGCCAATCGAACGTTTCAGAAGTCAGTCGGGTAGTTAAATCTGATGCTAAAAGTCATGGTTTGTAAATCAAAATGCAGTTCTTCGGTTTCCTGAAAGGATTTATGAATCTGAACAGAGATATCTAAATCTGGTTTATTAAAGTGCTGATTTATAAATAAAACCCCGAAGAATGACTTGCCTCATGGCAGACTGTGAGTCAGGACGCGCAAAATGGCCTTGACAAGGAGCTCCGGTGCTGTCTATCAAACAGAACTGAGACCTAGTGGCTGCAGTATATATGCTGCAGCAGATTTGCCATTCATTAAGAAGGAAAAGCTCTGGGAGTCTGTACCTCAGTGCAATATTAATATGGGGATGTTTTGGGAGGGATAACACATTAGGAGATTTTTTATTGTCCCCACCTATTTAGGGACAGAAGTGCCACTTAGAGTCATTAACTGCATCTCTTCTCCCCTATAAATAAGAAGAACACTGAAAGTCTCCATAATGACATCTTAGCTTTGCAATTTCTATCAGGCCTGTGTGCAAATGTTCTCACATCACTTGCTGCCTCAAAAGTTTGTCATTATAAAAGTGTCTTATGTTTAAAAAATTCTACAGTTCTAAAACTTTTTTTAAAAAATGCATTTAAATGTTAAGCTGGGGATTTATAAATGGGCTATTAAACTTTAAGAGTTTCATTATAGTTTTTTTTTAAAACCATAATTACTTTAGGTAGGGGAGGAGGGTTCGCTCTATTTTATTCCTGGTGGAAACTATACATATATATGAAGTATCCATATAAAAGCTGGAACTGAGCTTATTTTAATACAGTTTAACTGATATTCAATAACTTCACCCTTCCTTTTTCCTATTGTCCATATTTAAATACTTCAAAAAGAATTCTAATCAAGTGGAAATTAATAGGGAAGGAAAGACTAGGGCTAACAGGAGAGGGCTCTAATCCCACTATCTCTTAATATTTCAAAGTCTCTTTTATTTTCCTAATAAAAAAAGAGAGGGAGAGAGAGAAAGTGGAATTAATCCAGTGCTCTGAACTGTCCTCCCATCTTACCGCTTTAAATAAATTCCAAGAGCATATTACATGCAAGGCCATCCCTGGCCCGTTGCCAACCTGTGCTGTCACTTCCCAGTTTTTCCCTCTTGCCTTCTCAGCGGGTGGGATTTGGGGAGGAAAGCCTACAATGGTAGCATTGCCACAGCCAGGCATTCAAAACAAACCCATGAGTCAGACCTAGAAAACTCATGAGCGTGGCTTGCAAATCATAAGACTTCACAAAATAAAAAGATAAATGCTGGGTGTTTTTTGTCTGCCTTCTTGTTTCTGTGTTCTTTGAGTGAACTCAGGTCATATTTTGGGGTGTTTTCTTGCAAGCTCCAGGATTAGAAATTCAGTTTAAAAAGCACACAAACCATGAGATTCCCAGACATAAAATTACACAATGCTAGAACTGAGACTTTCGGTATGACACCAAATCATGTGTGATTCATGATAACATCATGAAAGTTGGCAACTTTAGGGAGCTTACACTGTGAATCAATCCCTATGAAAATCTTCTAGTTATAGCCCAAAGATCTAGCTCACACCACTATGCTGGGTTTCAGATATATTTCTATTTAAGTTTAAAGAAAAAATGTCGACTTGCCACTTTTTGTGATGCCCTGGAATGAATCTTAAGCTGGAGCCAAAGGAGATATAAACACTGTACAGACATTTCTTCAAAAAACAAAATGAAAAACCCAAAACAAATTGTGAAATGGCTCAGATTCTTGTTCTCCAAAGACATGAGGCCAGGTCCTTTGACTTCAGAGGAGTTGTACCAGCTGATGACCACAGCTGGACTCATGCCCCACATTCAATAGGAACTTCTCTAGTTTGGTATTCACATGTATTACCCACATAACATACCTGCTGAGGATACAAGGGTATCTCCAGTGGTCACAGCTCCTTTCACAGAAGGAGATGAAATACTGCCAGAGAAGTAGCCAATTAAAAGGAACATATAAAATATCTAAAATGCAAGATACAGTCTGTGGGAGTAGCAATAACACGTAATTTGTTCCTGGACATATGCAGAGGACAGTTTTCAATGGTGAATTACTGTTTCTCCTGAGTTGCCTGTTAAATCTGGAATTTAGGCACTCTTAGGCTGTGTCTATACTAATGGTGGCAAAATCACCACCGTCAGCCCAGCATTTCAGGAGCGCTTAGCACTGAATCTGGACTCATTGCTGCACTCCCAGAAGGTGGTGCCAGAAGTCCTGGCTCCCAGGAGAGGTAAGGGAAAGCTGACTGCAGGGGATTTGCAGTAGGCTTTCCCCAGTGTGTCCCGGTGGCTTAGCAAGTTGCCAGCATTTACGCAAGGAATTTTATGTGCCTTGTGTAAATGCCAGTTGACTGCTGCTGAGAAAAGCCCTAAGTGTAGACTAGGGCTTAGTTATACAGAACTCTAGCACGCCTTCAGATCAGCAATAAACTCCCAGGGGAACACTAGGGCCAAAAAGCCTAAGTGGTGTGCAGACTGAGCTACATGTTTATGGAGGGGTTGGTGTGATGAGACTGCCTAGCAGCAAACATCTCCCGCAGCCAGAGATGGGACACTAGATAGGGAGGGCTCTGAGTCACTACAGGGAATTCTTTCCCAGGTGCCTGGCTGGTGGGTCTTGTCCACATACTCCAGGCCTGACTGATGCTATGTTAGGGGCCAGGAAGAAATTTCTCTCCAGGTCACATTGGCAGACCCCTGCAGCCTGGGGCCTGGGTCACATGTGGGAATGAGCGGGTGAGGTTCTGCAGCCTGCATTGTGTGGAAAATCAGACTAGATGATCATGAGGGTCCCTTATTGGTTTTGTACAGACAAACCAACTTGTGATGTCTTCTGTCATCCCATAATTGTAAAGGTAGGTTCTAAGCTAGAGTATTCAGTACTGCAAAGTCACATATAACATCAGTATGTGGCAGTGTCCATTGTTTCTGACTGCCATTGCTGGAGGCCAGAAACCTTCAAGGATGGCTAAGAACTAATGCGAAAAAGACGGGGATTGCTTTGGTCAGAATATGTCAAGGGAGCATGCCTTCAACAGCCCCCATTCCTGTCCAGTGTAAGGACTGAATATAGCAAAGGACTACGTGATCTCTCATTCTCTGGGCCAGGTTCTGCGTTACCTTCCACCTTAGCTGTGAAGTGCTGCTGTCTGGATAGGGCTATAATTTTACAACCTCTTTGCCCCGGTGTGAGTGGCTGCCCCTTACTTGGCCTGTCTTGGGTTCTTCGTTTATTACTGGGGTGCCCCACTTTGTGGCTCATCCGTGGAAAAGCCCACGAAAGCTTATGCCTGAAGAAATCTGTTAGTCTTTAAGGTGCCACAGGACTTTCATAGACCTTGCTGAACTGGTGTAGTGCTGTAGCACGCCCATCCCACCCCGCTGCCTGCCTTCTGCATATAACTCCACATACATGGCCCTCCTGGGGTGTTAGCCTCAGGGCCATCATGGGGTCTACCTGCTCTGTTGCAGCCTTTTGCCACTGCTCAGAGAAGCGTTTCTTTCTTCTTACAGGACTGGGTCCTCCCTTCAATATAAAAGATCTGCTCTAGGAATTATTTTGAGCAAGTTTCCTAGCCAGTGTTGAACAGGAGTTCTGACTAGATGACCACATCTCATCTCAGAATCAGAGCTGATCATTAGCTAATGTTCAGCTGGTACAGCAAATCCCACATCTGTCTGTTGGGATTCTCCTTAGACCAGGACTTGTTCTTCCCTGATGATGTGGGATATTCTCCCACGAAAGCTCATGTGATAAATAAATCTGTTAGTCTTTAAGTGCCAGAAGACTCCTTGCTGTTTTTGCTTTACTAGGCTAACACGGCTGCCCCTTTGGAACATAACTAGTGAATGGGGCTGCCCACCCTGTGCCAGACTGTCAGAACTGCTTTGTCCTGCCAAAGGCTGAGTTGACTAGGAGAGTGAAACCAGGAGAGGATGCAGATTCGTACACCATTTCTGCATGTTGATATGTTCAGCCCCTGCTAGGAGGAAATGGTTTGTCCAGCCTACCAAACAGGACTTGGCAACATCTTACAGCCAGATTGATATTCTTAACAAGACTGTGGGATCTCTGATAATGGCTCAGCAATTCAATTTTCACCCAGAGTTTCCTTGTAAAGAGATATGTACCATTTATAAAACAAACAGGCAGTCTTGAGGCACTTTTAAAAACTAACAACTTTATTTATTGCATGAGCTTTCGTGGGAGAAAATTCCACTTCATCAGACACTTTGGGGGACTTGCAGAAGATGGATTTTCTCCCACAAAAGCTCATATGATAAATAAATTTGTTAGTCTTTAAAATGCCACATAATTTGCTTGTTTTGCTGAACTAGACTAATACAGCCCCCTTTGAAACTCTGAACATATATGAATGTTCTCTGATGAAAAGTTCTGTGGTTGTTGAGGTACAGCGTCTCTAACAGTTATATTTTTATAGTTTCATACCAGAAGTCTCATTTTATTTTGGAAATTGACAAAAATAGCTAGCATTAGTGAGTGATATCAAGCGTGTAAGGACATACAAGTTCTTTGATTGTAGAGCTAGAAGTTATCATGGCAGAGGGCTTGTAGTGAGAGGGTTCTGAGCATGAAAGTTCAAATGACCAAAGCAAAATAGGAAGAAGTGATTACTTATGATTGTGACTGACTGAAAACAAAGATGGAATGATATATGACAACTAATATGACTTACAGCTACTGAGTATGAAGACAAAAAGAATTCTAAATCTTCTTTAAGATGTCTTCAGTTTTAAAAATGTAACAAATCAACTCCAAACACTAAACAAAACCTGCCTGCCCACCAACAACGACCCCTCCCAAAGCCCTCTCTCTCTAATGAAATTCATAAACACAAATAACTTTGGTAAAAATAGTTCGGGCTGCTGAAGACAAACAATCCCAACTCAAAACACATGAAGGCCAGGAAATTGAGAGCCATGACATGTCATTATGTGTGTCTCCTTCTTACCAGGGTGAACAGATGTCCTGATTTTATAGGCACAGTCCTGCTATTCAGGGTTTTTTCTAATATGGGTGTGTATTACCCCAACCTCCATCCCTATTTGTCACATTTGCTATCTGGTCACCCTACTTTTTGCACATATGTATCCACACCTTCACACAAACACACACCATCCTGACCCACATCAAATCAGTCCCTGTCACTCACAGGCAAAGTGAGCAGTCTGGAGAGAAGTCAGACAAAAAGACCCCAAGGATTACATAAAATAACAGAGTGACATTCAACTGGAGAAAATATCAGCTAACTCAGTACATCTGAAAGAAAATAATCCAAATCTCCATATACCTAATGGGAGATAGAAAGTTCGGATGCTATAATTCTGGAGGACACCTACTGGGAGAGAGTGAACAGCAAATAAAGGGTTTAAACCATGATATGGCTATAAATGAAAGCCAGTACAATTTTGGCTGCATAAGCAAAGCTATCCCATCATGGAGCAGACAAGTGGGTAACACAGTATCTGTACAACTGTTTGGTTTGAATGTATGCTGACCGGAATGGAAAGAAAGGTCTGCAATGGTAGCAAGCTGGGGCCACGCAGATTTATCTCTATAGGCCTAATTTAGCATATTCAGCCATCACTGCGGACTGATAATCTAGGAGTCTTACTTGTTCCTGGGCTATTGCTGAACCCCTAGAAAGCAGCTGTAATAAAGAACACCTTTCAGTTGTGTTTGACAAATGGATGAGACCTTCAGCTGGGTAAGGACTTACAGTTCCCTAACCTTTTAAAAATACTCTAATGGGTTCTATTTGAGGATACATCTCAAAACCTCCAGAAAGCCACAGCAAATGCATGAAGTGGGTGCCTGCATAAGTGCTCCTTCACACCGAGAGCACATGTAACTTTTGTGGCTAAGTGTCGTCAGCAGCAAAAAGGACAAGGTTCAATTATTTAGGGGCTCCTGCTGCAAAATTAAGCAACTTCAATCCAAGGACCCACCCAGAAATCTGGGAAACTAGAAAGAGCACCTTGGGTTCCCTTGGTAGGCAACACTGCCCCACTTTTAAATACTAAATCCAGGGGGTTAAGCAAAAGAATTTTAGGGGACTAGGAGGGAGACGCACATGTGGGAGAACAGAATAGTTTTGAGAAATTCAACTATTCATCAATCAACATTACCTAACCTCAGTCCTCCTCATGCAGCTGTGTGTAGCTGGTGGAGTCCAGCCACTTCCCTCCCCATGCAGCACCCCACTCTCAACTGGTTGTCCTGGGTAGGAGTTCAAGGATCCTGGCAAGTCAGTGGCCAGTCCCTAAGGGAAGAGCGGCCTGGATTGCTTGGTAGCTTTACCACCTGACCCAGCTGAAATGAGATCACCTTTGGTGCCTAGGGAAGCTCACAATAGTCTCCATCAAGTATATTGCTTCAGCCCAAATAATCTCACTATTTCTGTCTCCTATCTGGGCCTTATCGTGGTTCCTCTCACCCCGTAGATGCCACACATTTGTCTTGCAAGTACTTTTGTGGTGAATCTTCAGGTGGAGACCAGTAACACACAGGAACCTCCAACAAAGTACTCACTTCCCAGCAAAGATATAAGAATACTAACTAATCCTGTTGAACAAGGAGTCTTGTGGCACTTTTAAAGACTGTTGAGAATCCTTGACACAGCTGTACCTCACCATGACCAGTGAGGATGACACTTCACATTAGGCACATTTGTTGTAATATTTTTTTTCTTTCATTTCCAAAACAGGCCCCACACTGTCACATCATAAAAATGCAAAGGAGGCCTGATCCCTTCACCAATAGATGGGGCAGAAACCTTCCTCCCCAGTGGGGTTCTGAAGCAAACTGTGTGTCACTCTTTTCCCTATTTACCGGCAGGTGTCAGAAGCAAGCTCCTTACACTCCAGGGCTTCAGACCCTATGTGAAACACCAGGAGTCTGCAAATGACACTGGTTGTTTCTTTGTGTCAGAGACAGAGTTCAAGATGCAGAAATTAATCTATTGAGTGAATTCCTAAATGATGTGGGTCTTCACTGCTGTAAGCCTGCCTGCCTTCTCAATACCACCTCCATCGAGATCTTTGGAGACGCTCCAGTCAGAGGTCCCTTGACACAACAGAGAAGGAGCCACCGGCAGGAGATTTTCCATGCAAGCCCCACAGATTAAAAACTCTTTTTCCCACTAGTCTTCAGAGCTCAGATTTTTTTAGTCTGCAGATATGCCTTCATGCTGATCTTCTTTTCTTAGCAATTGGGAAGGTGGCCAGCGTGATGGTCCTGCCTTTGGATTTAAATGTGGAATGAAGGTTGTGGCTTGAATTTAGAGTTGGTCTCAAAGCCTAGATTGAGATATAGAAAGACAAATTAGTCTGTGAGACGTCTGGAGCAAGATTCTGGGATGGCTCTGAAGGAAATATGTTAACTGTGGCTTCAGTCAGTCACGTTGAATTCTGAAACTATCTTTACCATAACTTTTGGGGGTGAGACCAGCAATTTTCTCCTTGCTTATGAAACCCTGGAGCAAGCTGGGCTGGTCACTTGTTGGGGGTAGTGCCAGCAAACAGTGTCCAACTGTCACAATACAAGACAGAAAATACTCTGGTCAACTCTGTTTAAGAGGAGCAACTTACAACTGCTCTTCTTGGCAAGTTTCTGCAGCCGATACTGAATTGCACATCTCCCATAAAGATGAAATTTATCATCTGAGTCTTAACAAGAGAGAAGGGAGGCATAGCAAGCTTTAAGGCCTGTGCTGATATTGAGTACTGCATCTTTAAGGCTGGGAACATTTGGCATGACAGCATGTAAAAGACTTGTCAGAAACTGGTTGCAGCTGGAGTGAGCCTGCACCCAGGGACCAGGTTTGAAGACAGATGGTAACAGGGACTCACACTGAAATTGCCTTGGTTGTTCAATGCTTGTTTTTATTCAGTGTTTCTTTCTTATTCCAAGTAATAGAATTTTACATTCTTTTAAAGGATATTTGGCTTATTGGATTCTGGAGACATATCAGTTTTTGGCTTTGTGCATATTCCCCAAGATCATTACGGCTCTCCAGGATACTTGAGGAGTAGACATTTATCTCATTGGCAAAGCAAAAAAGAGTGAAGACCTCAACAAGGAGAGACAGGTAGGATGGGATGACGTGGCCCAGGGCTGCATAGTCTGTGGAACAGTTTGTCCTTCCAAATGGACATCTGGGAGTAGCCCTGGTTATGGCTTTTAAAACTATATTCAATGAACATAGTAGGGCAGCCCTGCACTGTCACAGAAATGAACTTCATGATCTAGTAGATAATGTTGATCTCTAGCTTCTACTATTATTATTGGTTGTGGTGGTAGTAGTAGTAATAGTAGTAGATCATTAATCAGCGGAACTCCTTGCTGGAAGGTGTTATTTTTTGACATAAAAACTTAATAAGATGAACAGAAGGATTATTTATTTCTGCCTATAAGAATAGAATCCCCAATGTTATAGCACTGCATAGTTTATCAGATGTATTGTAGATCTTCAGAGTTGGGTTAGCTACCAACCATGTGTTCAGTGTAGCTCTATTTTCTTTTCACCCAGTGTTAGCAAGCCCATCATGATACTAACAGAAATGATCATTACTCAACAGTGTTTGACAACAAGATTTAGCTACAGATTCTTCATGAACTAGATATTTTATATTATGGTAACACTTCAAAGACTCCACTGAGACAGAGCACCGGTGTGCTTGGGGTTATACATATTCATTAGCACTTGTGAATTTTCCAACAAAGTGGTTTTCACCACATTCAAAATTTGCTGAGGGAAAATGTAGATGTTTTGATTTTCCATTAGCAAATGTAAATGTTCTATTTCAGGCTGACATTAATCCACCTATGCTTGAGCTGCCACCATACCTCAAGAGAGTAGTAATTTAGGTGGTTCATAAGTCCTTTCTGGCTTGTGGATCAGGTTCCTGACCGAACTTTGTTCTCCTCTCTGTCAACCACCACAGTGACACATGGGAGTATCACGCAATGTTTTATCATCAGAAGTTTAGCCTGGCCAGGAATCTGGACTATAGGAGAAAATAGCCATGAGGTACCAGAAGTACAACTCCCATGAGGTGCTGTGGCAGTTTAGGCAAATGCAGATTTATGTTAAACTTGTTTCATTCAACATTTTTAAACTGGAAATTTTCAGAACCTTCCATTGCATGAAAAGGTTAGATATTTCAATTTTTGTCATGAAATGAAAATAAATTTTGACATTTCAGAATGTCCCACAGGATAGAAATTCCTGGTTGTTAATCAGCTCTGATGCACATAGTGAGAAAAGATCTCTGCAGCAGAGACCTTACAATCGAAATAGGCAAGACACACAAAGAATTTAGATTCTTTCTCCATTTTACAACTGAGACACAGAGAGATTAGTGTCATAATTTTCAGAATAGCTGAGCACCCAAAGTTCTCTTGGAAATTAGCAGGAATTGGTGCTCCTTGGCAGCTCTGAAAAGCAAGCCTTACGTGACTTATAGTCCCACTCCAGTGCCTTCATCACAAAGCCATCTTCCTCTTAGTGATCACTATGGGCATTTGCTGTTCATGATTTGTGCCATGTGATTGGTCATCTATGTACCTAAGATTGTTTTGAGTCCCTGATAGGATGGCCTAAGCTTTAAAAAAAAAAAAGAGTCCCTTTTCTGTTTATGATTTATCCACTAACATTTATCACTGCTCAACAAAACTGCTGTACGGATAATACAAAAAGCTTTCCAAAAAGGCCGGGAAAACACTTTTCAGTGCACACGTTCTTCCAGTGTAGCTACATATACCTGTGGTGCTTTTGCTTTTTGTAAACATTCTTACAAGTAAATCCTCACCCAATCAGATATTCACAAATAAATTAATCAATGGATTTGTAAATATCCACACAGTGACCTAACATATTTGCAAGACTGTTCAAGATGTTATTCAGCGGTGTATTTCCATAACTCTAACGCAGGTATTTCTAATGTAATCTAAGCACCGCTCCCTTTCTATAGTAGCTTGGTTGGTTTGTCTTTCTCAGAGCTATATAGGTTAGACAATTATGGGATGTCTATATCATATATAGATGCAATATAAAAATGGGATACTGGTTGAGTTGACACTGATAATCTAATTTCTGGCATAGAAATAACTCTTTCCACATACAAGCATACATACATGTACCTCAGTCATGCGTACACAAAGGCTGTGTTCACACTGCCTCCTTATTTTGAAACAACGGAGGTTGTTTTGAAATAAGGTTTCGGCTGTTCACACGAGGCATGTTGTTTCAAAACAAGTTAAACCTAGTCTGTGGGCGAAACAACGTTGTTTCGCAACGGTTGTTTCGAAACAATGCTGTGCGAACGTGTTGTTTCAAAACAATGGTGGTTTCGAAACGACTTGTTTTGAAACAACCTTTGTCTGAACATGTTGTTTCAAAACGACGGTGAGTCATTTCGAAATAACTGTTGTCCGGAATTGCTATTTCGATTCCGGCTTTTCTCCTTATTTCGAAGTGCCTTTTTTGATCATTCAAAATAAGTCATTTCGAAATAAAGCGTTATTTCGATACAAGTTGTTTCGAAACAACCGTATCGAAAAACCCCGTGTGTGAACACAGCCAAAGATGCTTAGAAGACACATGTACATGCATTACATGTACAAATCACAAAGCTTCATTCCCTAACAGACTCATCTCCACACAAACCAATACAAAAGACTAGCTACATGACTGTAGAAGAAAAAGATGAAGTAGTATGAATACAATAACCCATAAAACTCAGCAGATTCTCCAGTTAGAATACAATTTTGCTGGACAGAGGGGCAAAATAGCTTTTCTCCCAAAGAAAAGAGGTTTAAAATTAAAATTAATTAAAGAAGGCTAGCTGACACATTTTTGTATTCTTTGAGGAGGTATGTCTGGTTAATTTAATGCACTGTCCAATTAAAAAGAAGTGGTCCCTTATTACAGATGTGATTTATTCTCTGATAAACAACTGATTTATGGCTCACTGGGGTATATATTTAATACTGTCAAAAAAAATGAAAGGACACCCAAAACTATCTGCAGTGCAACAGCATCTCAGTCTGAAAAGGATCTGAGGAAGCAAAGGCCCCCGGGAGTTAAATGTAATCTTTGCCTGGGATAAAAGCACAGAGAATTTCTGATCTTTATAAAAAAATCCTTGGCCAACTCCACCCCCTCTAGATACACCCACTTTCCTTCCCAGCACAGCACCGGCTACCCAGGAAAGAGAACAGATTTTAAACAGCAAAGAAAAAGTATATATAAAGAGAAAAATGAATGATTGTTCGTCACTTTTCAGGAGGAAAGGAACACAAATAACACCCACTTCCCATATACCAAACAAAATAAAAGGTCTTACACTCCTTTTCTAGCTGGATTTGGCAGCAAAATAAAATGCTGATTCCTGGTACCTACACAACATCATGAATTAATTATTCAGTTTATTATTATCACCAGCCATTATAACATCATGACACTGCAGCCCACCCAGACCTGCTGACATTACACACAGCTGGTACTAAGTGCTGTGAACAGAATTGCCAACTGCAAGTGTTCAAAAAGCATGAGTTGGGCCTCAATAATCAAGGTATTGACTAAAAAATCATGAGCTTTTTATATTTAATAAATTTTGGATTCTTTTTCTTTGTCTTCTAGATTTTGAACTGTTTGGGAATGGTCAGGCCATATTTGCAGAGTTTGGTCCCACCCGCCCCCAAAAACCCACAAAGCACAGAAACTTACTTAAAAAAGGAAAAAAGAAGAGACTTTCATGTAATCACAGGACTCCAGGACCTGAGGCTTTAAGAAAACACCAGCTAGAGAGAACTAACAACACTACGAGTAAGGGTCAGCGTGTCACTCAATACTGCAAGGGGAGCTGAGGAAATGCCACAGACCCCAAGTGCAAACACTGATTGTTCAGATTCTGACAGTGAGGACAAAGGGAGAGGTGGCGGAGAACACATTGGTCCATGCTCAGCTTCCCAGGAAAAGTTCTCAGACTGTCTAGTCCAAAGAGAACTAACCAGGTTTCCTCTCAATCAGATTTTTCACTTTCACTCAATATCAGTCCATTTCAAAGGTTTTGGTGTTTTGCGGGCTGATTCCTCTCTCCACTCCTCAATGTAGTATGATGAATAGAACCACAGGGAGTATCCGATTTCAGGTGGAGCCTACGGGTGGGCTGCTGCTGCCATGTAACACTGGCATCTCAGCATATTTAGTAAAGCCCCTTTTCCACTCAATCCACCCATCTACCACCTCATCGGATGCAAACAAAACACTCCTCACCTAAGAATGATATTTTTATTGCCTCGTTTATAGATCAACATTCTTCTGTCAAAACAATTTCTTTTCAGTGAAAAAATGCTTTGGGGGGACCTGAAAACCTACAAGAAAATTTTGTATGTTTTGACATTTTCTGTCTTTGCTATGAATAGCTAAAAACTTTTTTAAAAAAACCAAACTATTTTAAAATTGAAAAGCAGAATTTCTTCCCTTAAATTAAAAACACAGGATTTTTTTTTTTTGTTTCTAAGTATTTCACAGAAATTACATGGCCATTTTCTCACCAGTTCCACTAGTTTAGATCTCAAAATCCCTGTTAGAATTCCCTTTAACACAATACCCTGACCGTATACTTTTCTACGTAGACAGTATAAGGACCTAAGTTAGGAAGCAGAAATTAACAATGTGGTAAAAGTCTCAAGAGTGATTACAGGTTTGCTACTCATACCTATAAATAAAAGTCAGTGTAAAACCTTGGAAAGGCAGGAAAGCTTTTAAGTAACAGGAAATGATTTATTAGAAATACTAGTTTCTTCCTAGTAATGACCAACCAAACTAGAATTCTTATTGGGGACTTCACTCTGGCAAGTACCCATGCATTCTTAAAGTTACCCACATGAGGACTGCCACTGACATCAATGGGACTGCTCATGTGTAACAATAAGGCACAGATTGTTTGCCCGTATAAAATAATGAAGGTTTCTAGTTTAGCATGGTGGCTCTTTGGGGCTGGGACTCTCTTTTTGTTCTGTGTTTGTATAATCCCTAGTGCAATGGGGTTGTGGTCCATGATGAGAGCTCTTAGATGCTCTGGCAAGTCATACCTGAAGTGCCTTGAAACTAGATGGCACAAAGACACAGGGAGTGAGAAATAATGAAGAGAACAGATTACTATTACAGAGTGATGAATAGGTTGGAAAACTGAGTGGAAGCAGACAATATGCATTTGATATCATCAAATGAAAAGTCACACGTCTAGGGACAACGAATGTAGGCCACCGTTTTTGGATGGGGGACTCTATCCTGGGAAGCAGTGACTCTCAAAAAAAATTGGAGGTCATGGTGGATAATCAGCTGAACATGATGATGCTGACCAAAAAAGCTAATATGATCCTGAGATGCATAAACAGGGGAATCTCGAGGGCTATGTCCACACATACATAGTTATTTCAAAATAAAGTTCTTATTTTGAAATAAGTTAATTTGAATTAAGAAAATATTAATTCAAATCAAGGGAAAAGCTCAAAGTGAAATAGCATGTCCAAACACAGGACTTGCTATTTCGCTTTAGGAGAGGGGCACCATGGGAGGTGTGGCAATGTGGCCCCCTCCCTGGGCCATGGCCCTACCCAATATAGGCTAAAAGGAAGACACCCTGGGAAGGAGAAGGGCAAAAGTGTTATTTTGAAATAATGGTTATTTTGAAATAACACATCCGAACAGCGTTATTTTTTTAAATAACCAATTTGAAATAACAGCCGTTTTGATTTAAAGAAGGTCTAAGCTATTTTGAAATGATGTCTTTTATTTCAAAATGCTGGAGCCTGTCATTTCAAAATAAGAATACGTTGTGTGGACCTAATCTCTTTTATTTTGAAATAACCAGTGTTATTTTGAAATAAAAGAGATGTGTGGATGTACCTGAGTAGTAGCAGGGTGGTTATTTGGCACTGGTGTGATCACTGCTGGAATCCTGAGTCCAGTTCTAGTGCCCATAATTCAATAATGTCATTGATAAATTGAAGTAGGTTCAGAGAAGAGTCATGAGAATGATTAAAGGGTTAGAAAACCAGCCTGATAGTGATATACTCAGAGAACTCAATCTATTTAACTTAAAAAAGAAGTTTAAAGGGTGACTTGATCCCAGTCTATAAGTTCCTAGAGGGGGAACTAAATATTTAATATGGGACCCTAAAGTCTAGCAGAGACAGGTTGAGTGTCTGAAAGCTGAAGCTAGACAAATTCAGATTGGAAAAAAAAGGGCTTACATTTTTAATGCTGAGAAAGAAATTAACCACTGGATCAAATTAACAGTTGTTGCAGTGAGTTCTCTATCACTGACAATTTGTAAATGAAGAGTGCATGTTTATCTAAAAGATCTGCTCTACAAATTATTCTGGGGAAACCATGTGCTCTATAGGAAGCCAGGTAGATGACCCCAGTGGTCTTTTCTGACCTTAAACTTACTAAGCTATTTAGTTATACTGTTGTTCCCAAGGCGGTGTTTGTCTTTTTGCAACCCCACAGATGGTAACCAAGGACTTCACCACCATAGATGTATTAATGCTGATGGGGAAACTGGCATCAGAAGAGGATAGCCTCACCCACCAAGGGACCTGCTCACCTGTACTAAGGAGCGCCCATCTCTGCACCACAAAGAGTAAGGACATGGTCTTGGGGTTGCCTCCAGCGATGGTGAGTTTCCTTACCTTATCCAGTGTGCTTGGGCTCAGAACTATAGGAAGTGTGGGGCAAGAGAGAATCCTGACAAATCCCCATCATGCTGTGTGGGATGGGCATCTCCTTTAGGTGTACACTTGGGCACAGCAGGGTGAGGCCAAACCACAGGGCTACAGCTCCAACACAACATATCAGCACTAGGCACAAGGTGCTGCCCTGCCTTAGGGGAATTGTGAGTTGTTAATACTGCTGGGAAAATTGTGTCTTGGAGAGACTATCCCAGCATGTGACTAGTTTGATGGCTGAGGACCTGCTTCCTCTGCACATCTCTTTCTGTCTGCTCTGCATAGCCTTGAGAAATCTTGGAGGTGCATAAGGTGAGGAGTTCTGGAGAGGACAGGGGCTGTGATTCTGTCTGAATGCAGCATAGGGCTGTAAGGACAGGGTCTGTAATGTCCTGGAGTCTCTTAAAAGTACATACTACTATAGGCCTGGTCTGTGTTCCTCTGCCTGTGCACGCATAGACTGTGTTCACACAGCCTCCTTATTTCGAAACAACAGAGGTT